>DWQT01004735.1:0-10955 GCA_018244895.1 Myscelus amystis hages
CATCACACAAATGTTTGTCCTGGGTGGGAATCGAACCCACGACCTCCGGTTTCACAGTCAGGGTCTCTAACCGCTCGCCCACGAGGCCAGTCAAATAATATACAAAAATAAGTATACAAATGGTCAAAGTAGCAGCACGTGTCATAAAGTATCTACGTAATAAACATAAATATAGTCGTTTCTATTTATATAGACAAGTTCACGCCCACACACAGAACGAACATTATTCCCTTCGTACAGATATTTGTCTAGGTTAGAAATCACACTCATAATTATGGTATTTAGATCCAATATCAAATAGAACTATTAAGCTCGATTAGTCAGATTAATTTCAGTTGGTTAGCAAAAATTAATAATAATAATAACAACACATCTTGTGACTAATTAAGCACGTATCCCAATTTCGGCAGAGTTCGTTTTGTGGTAACCATACGATAGATAAACCCAATATTGTGTACATTTATAATAACGTATACAAATAGTTTTACAGTTGACGCTCAGAGAAGACAAATACTCGTACTTGAAACACAACCCTGAACCCCCCCAACCGGACGTCGTCTGCACTGTAAAAGGAATCCCACCACAAACATTTTCATGTCAAAATGGTGTAAAAACGAGTCTAGTTTGCTTATCCTGTGAAAAAGTTATGAAATATATCGCATAAAGCCAAACTCCAAAGACTACACACTCTAAACCTGCAAGCCCTAACTTCACAAAATACACTTTAGTCAACATTCTATTGACTTAAGGGTAGAGTTCAAACTCTTCCCCCTTCTCAGAGCCCCCAGATCAAGGATCTTAAGACGGACCGCAGCGACCTCCGCCTCGTTGAGGTCTCGTTGGGCTGATCAAAGGGGACGTGTGTCTTGGCCCGTGCCCTCCTCCGCTTACGACGGCATGCTACAACGTCCAACCCGAATTGCTATCTGAACGGAACCCAGAAGCCTCATTCAAGTCGCATTTTAAACGTATACTGTATACCGGTGCCGACCCAAAGGAAACTCCTGCCCAGCGGCCGATATTAAAAGAATCAACTTCATTCCGCCTTACAGATCGCAGTAGGTAGAAGGTACTACAAGCGGTCAACGGTCTAAGCAAGTTATTTATATATCGAAGGACATGTAAAATGGCATGCCACATTCTTTACCGAGGTCCCACGTACAACTAGTATTTATAATAAAAGCTGCTTCTTGATATTCATTGCCTAGAGCAAAGATAACAAAGCGTCCAGAAACAATTGACATTTTAAATGAGATGTCCTCCAAAAGAGCAAAGTTACTGAGAGAGATTTAGTTGGTAAAATTCCTTTATAACTCTGTGTGACTATCAAGGAAAAGCCGGTACCTTTCAAAGGTAAAAGCAAAAAAGAAGTATGCAAGCCTCTTCTTCGCTTGATCAAAATCTTTAAAAATAAGGGTAAGCCACCAGATATGAGTACTGAAATATAAAAGAGAAATGATTTGTAATAAACCATGAAAACGGAATAAGATTTATATATTATGCAACAAGACTACTTAGACTAACGGCATCTCAGAAATCAGCACTTGACGCGAATCGGTGTTTTGTTGAGGGCTGACTCTGTCGGGGTTGACCAAGCTTTTAAGGTAGATAAAAATGATACGAGTTCCAGGTGGCGTAGGCCATAAGAGCTACTATATTTGTTAAGGAATAAGCAACCCAGAATATTTCCGAACAGACTCTTTGGTTTTTATACGCTTTTTTTAATTGAATACTATGAAAACTCAATATGGATAATTATAAATTGGTCGCGACTTATTGCCATCTAAAAAGGAATGCACATATAAATATTATTAAAATGTAAAATAATAAAGTACCAATGTTTCTGAGGAAATTGCCGCTGCATAAATTGAAATGGAAATTGCCCATTTTAAATAAAAAGTAATAATAATTTTGTTAATTATATTATGGTACTTATATAATTATCTTATATTATTATTATATCCTTATATTATTTAATTTATCTTTAATCGTTTTAGTAATAAGAAACATAATATACGTTATAATATAATATTACCTAATAATATCTAATTATCTGCCACCCTTTCACACCGTTGTATCGTAGAACAATAGAGCTTTATTGTCTAAATAAACATCTTTTTTGCAAGGAAAACAAATAAATAAAATTACTTGTATAATAATAATTAATTAAGAGTCGATCGGATTTAATAGAATAAATTCAAATGAGCAAATTCTGAATGTTAAAAATAGGACTAGCATGTGAACCTTTACTAAAGAAGTAAATTATAAAATAATTAATCGATCTTTGACCCAGTTGGATAGTACATAATAATAGCATTTCAAATACAAAGTTCATGTTTATTTATGCCATCTATGCGTTAAAAACACGCATGCAAAATCGTGTAGCGTTAATGTCTAATTGTTTTAATTCGTTGAAGTCGGCTATTAATTACATAAATCTAGATTCAAGGTGAATTAATCTCTAATACGCAGCATTGAACTTACCATTTACAGAAGGCCGCATGCGTAGGAATGCGTGATGGACGCTGCTCTTGGCCCAGAGGAAAATCCGTTGGAGGATCTTCCGTCCTGCACTCTATGATGCATACCAGAGGGAACAGGAAAGACTTCGACAGGTGGGCCGCCAATGGCAATCCAGGTATATACGGTAACCTACATCTAGTTTAGTAAAAACTTTAGTTGGACTTCAGTATTTTTACATTCAAATATTTTCATAATATGTACGGTGAAATTCAATGTTTATTGTCTCAGGTTGGAATTTCGACTCAATATTGAAATATTTCAAAAAGTACGAAAACATACAGATACCTGAGCTAGCCAAGGACAAAGTGTATCATTCGACAAAAGGCCCCGTGAACATTCAGTATCCCAATTGGCGAACGCCGCTATCAGATGCATTTCTTGAGGCCGGCGTTGAAACGGGCGGTAAAATTGTTGATTACAACGGTGATAAACAAGTGGGTTATTCCGTTATACAGTTCACTACGTCGAATGGTTCTAGAGTGAGCGCCAGTCGGGCCTTCCTCCATCCGATAAAACATCGAAAAAACTTTCACATCAGCAAAAATAGCTTTGTCACTCAAATTCTCATAGATCCCTGGAAGAAGGAAGCGCACGGTGTTGTCTTCGAGAAGGGTGAGAAGAAATACGTGGTGACGGCCAAACGCGAGGTTATCTTATCGGCCGGAGCAATTAATTCGCCACAGCTCTTGATGATAAGTGGCATCGGGCCCAAGGAGCATTTGACAGAGAAAAACATCAGCACAATCGTTAATTCGCCGGTCGGCTACAATCTCCAAGACCATTGGGCGTTAGGGGGCCTAACGTTCTTAATCAACACAACGGACTCAATAAGAATTGAACGTGTAGCGACGTTAAGAAATATCATCAGATACTATTCTCAACGTACCGGTCCGCTGGCGGCTCCGACGGGAACAGAAGCGATTGCGTTCATTGATACGAAATGTCCAAAAAACGACGACGGCTATCCCGACTTGGAATTGCTGTTCGTCGCTGGTTCTTTAGTCTCACAATCTACGTACCAACACGCGTTCGCAATAGACGAAGAGGTTTACAACACGGTTTACCAGCCTATCGTCGATAAGGACACGTGGATGGTGTTCCCTATGATATTGTTGCCTGAATCGAGAGGCCGTATAATGTTGTATGATAACAATCCGCACGAAAAACCACTGATATATGCAAATTACTTTTCGGATAACGGGCACGACGAAAACGTAATACTCCAAGGCATTAGAAAGACCATTGAGCTCTCGAAGACGAGAGCGTTTCAGAAGTACGATAGCAAGTTACACGATATTCCGCTGCCTAACTGTGCTCATCATAAATTTAACAGCGACGCTTACTGGTTGTGCGCGATGAAAACGCTAACAGCCACCATATACCATCACTGCTGTACGAATAAGATGGGCCCGGAAACTGATCCAGAAGCAGTTGTGGACTCGCGGCTCAAAGTGCACGGCATTCGCGGCCTGAGGGTGGTAGACGCTAGCGTGATGCCGCATATTCCCGCGGCCCATACGAACGCACCAACCCTTATGATAGCTGAAAAAGCTGCCGATTTAATTAAGGAAGATTGGGGCATACAAGTGTTATGATAAAAATGAGAACTTTAATTGTTTCAAATCACCAGTTTTATCATTTTCTATGTCTTTAATTCCTACTTGTTTGGTCATAAATAGAAATATTTATGATTGGTCGTATTTAATAAGTTACTCTATTTCAAAATTAATATATATAGTTTTATTTATTCAAAGTATACACAATAAAATTTAAATGTATATCGAGTTGTTTACTGATTCTCCGTCCATATTTTTGTTGTCAACTTTTACCTATAAATGATATTTCAAAATTTAATTGACCAAGACGATGATTCTAGATTCGATCAATATATCATGAATATTATCACAATTGCACTTTAAGTCATAAAAGTTATTAGACGCTCATTTAAATAACATAAAGGTAACTAAAATATCATTTATAACAAGCATTCTTGAATAGCTACCAACTCGCCTCAATTAGCTTCAAATAATCTTAGATAAATAAGTATCATTTTCTTGCTGAGTTTATATTATTCTTGACTTCTGAACAACGTCGAAAGTTCTCCAATTCCAAAAAAAATCTAGAACGTTCCGTGCGATGATAAGAAGACATGAAGGCTAAGAATATTTTCTGGCTTTTGACCCTGAAGTTGTGTAAAGATATTAATGTAATAAGATATTTTAACAGTAGGCATAAATCTAATTTTAAAATTTACGAGTTGGGATTATTCAAAACAACAGTGAATAAACACTATCCAGACAATTCTGCTACATTCTAGACTACAACTCGCTTATCATCAGGTGACATCGAGGTATAACGCAATCCTAATATACAACACAAAAAGATTAGAAATACGATAGCTTATTTATTTGGAAAATTTAAAAAGTTGAGAAATTCGTTCAGTTGCCAAAAACTTTGTCACTGACAATATGAACGTAAAAAAATATTTGTATGATTTAATTTAGTGTAATTGTGGCATAATAATACTTTAATTTAATTTCTATATATAAGCATAAGCCATATAAAGTAACATTACCAAATCACAATCTTACACGCAAAGTTGTCTCTTGGCATATTCATAATAGATAGTTGGAGTAAAATAAATACATGTATACATATGCGGCATATGATGAAAAAGTTCAACCTAAGAAGAGTTACATACAGACAAAGTTAGTATCGCATGTATAATGTTAGTGTCGACGGGCATTATACAAAACGAACCGAACCAATATTAAATACATTTCTCAAAAATTATTATATTTACATAGATTATCTTGTATTTCCGGTTACGTAAGCTCAACATTTATTAGATTTCTTAACAACCGAATCGTAATGTCATTTAGTGTCCAATACGTGCGCGTGCGCATCTTCCGTCATTCACAAATTCAATTTTACGTGTACTTTAAAAAAATAAAATTAATATTTTTATACTTTAATATATTTCATCAAGCGAACAGAATCAATTACTTGTGCTTGAAAGAAAATTTAATAGGAAAAAACAGTACCTACCGTCACATTTCGGTCATACGTATGGGATTACACATCGGATTATACGGCGAAATTTCATTTCAAACGCCTTTAACCGCATTATCGCGCTCAATCGCAGAGCCAACAGCGTGTCGCGCGCGTTTCGCGGAACCCTAAAGGATTGGACTTGACTGAGCGCTAAGGTCACGGCGAGGAGTGCGCGCGCGAGCGATTTCCTCGCGTGAATATAACACAAAGCGCCGGCCAGCGAGCATGCAGTAGCTGTGGAGGTATCCTGCAGGGCTGCCTATTATCCTCAGTAGCCGAGTAACAGTGCGGTGCGCTATAATAGAACTAAGCGTTTTGCTCGTGCCGGGATCGTAAACGGATTTTGTGCAGTTTCTATTATTGAATGTAAGTAATATACGTGTATATATTACAGGTGTTTAAAGTTTATAATCTCGACGCAACATAAGTTTTCAGGATGTTATATCGATATTAGACAAGACTGTATATTTAAACAAATAGGGGGAACATACAATTTTTTTTTTAATATCCAGATAAATTGTAACCGACAATTAATAAGAACATTAGTAAATATCTTAATATGTTACGCATACCTTATAGCAGTTTTAATTTCTAATTTAATTATCTTAACAATTTTACTGAAACATAATACGAGTATATTCAACAGTAGAACATATTGATATGTCAGCAAACATACATATTTAATTAAACTCTAACATATTTTATTTATATTTGGAATAAAAAATCAATATTCAATTATGTGAAGAAACCAATGCGCTGATCACACAAATGTTTGTCCTCGGTGGGAATCGAACCTACGAGCTTTGGTTTTTCTGTCTTTACGAATGCATCGCGAACATCTAATATAAAGGGTTTTTTTTAAAAAGCTAAACCAGATTTAGGAATTTAGTTCGCCAAGTGTTTTCGTTGTTAGGTCCAACCAGCAACTGAATTTAAGCTATCTGTGGTTGAAAGAGTCATTGTAGATGTTTTAACTATGGTCCATGTTGACTGAAGTGAAGATTTCTACTATGACGATTATATTGTGGCGCTGAGAAACGAAATCATGGCGCATTTCCGCATTCGGAGACACTACACCGTAGCCTGAACGAAGTGCAATTATTTCATTTGACGTTTTAGATGACACTTGTGACGTTCACTTCTCAATTGTTCATTAACAATATATTCTTGCTTACGAGGGCGTCTGCACCGACAATTACTTTTTTTCTTTTAATTAAAATCCTTGAACACTAAAAAGAAATGTAAAATTAATTTTAATAGCAGCAAAATACTTAATATGTATGTCAATGAAAACGCTCACTCAAGTGAAGCAATATGGAGCAGTTAAAATCCGTATTTTAAATACAACATTCTACACCGGAACCAGTTATGAAAGTATTACAGGACGGACATCAACTTAAGGCCTAATTCAAATCTATTTCAGAAGTAGCCAAGTATGTATTTGAAATAACGGTGAATCTCTGCATATTTTCTTCTCTGCACATAATAGAAATAAACGTAATTGAGCCGATTTATAATTTCAAATATTCCTAAGCCGTTAGATATCCTTTAATTCAATCTCATAAGGGTTGAGTGAAAGAGCAGTTACTTTAAATGTAATGTTTAATGTAGATTGTAGTGAACAGTTCAATGTAGATGATCAACGGGATCCTATTAAAAATACAACATTTTTAGTATCTAGTATTTATTCGTGTCGGTCTATGGATCGAAATTAGTTCAAAATGATTCGCGTAATAATAATATACACGAAGTCAGCTTTTTTCTTCCCGGACTTGGCTGACACATTCATATGTTTAAATAACAATAGTTACTCTTAATACGCATAGGATTATAGGATATATATAACTTACTAATTATATTCATATTACATTAGATCGTGAGCCAGATCAATCGAGCATAAATGACATGTTTACGGTAAACAAGATTTTTCATTGTTAATTGGATATGAAATGATTATAATCGTATATTACTATCCTTCGGCGGTAGTTAGAACGCACTTTGTCCGTTAACAAACAATAGAATAAGCAATGACACAACAAACATTAGAAAAAAACTGGAAGTGATTAATGTACGAGAATCAGTACAATTAAACTTTTTTCCGGATTCTACCTTTGTCAATGGAAGATAGGCAATCGTATTAGAACACGTTTGTATATGGACTTCAGTATAATATTAACATTAATAGTGATAATAATTGGGGTAAAGCCACGCACGGCTATTTCATTCCAAACAAAGTAATTTAACATCTTCCTTACAATGCTGTCGATATATAATCCTTATATACGACAACACGAGTAATCTACATACTTTGCTGAGTTTCAATGTGGGGATCAAACCCACGACCTCCTGTTTAGCAGTGAGATTCTGAAACTGTAAGACCAAGAGACCGGTGTTATTAAAATGGTATTTCGAAGTAGACAAGCGTACTTGAAGGATAGAGAAGATGGATGTACACTTGATGATGCTACAGTTGCTTAAAATTACCTCAAAATTGTCTAAAAGTCGAATCGACGAGAATAAACCAAATAGACCAGGATACACCTGCCTCGATCAAATAGGTCAGATACTGACTGATGGAGAGCCAGAATTTTCCAACACATTAACAATAAACCACGACTTTTAACTGTTCTTAAGGTAACAAAGAAATTTAAAATGCATTGATGTTATCATGTCACGAAGAATCTATGGAGAATAACAAATAGGTTCGCAGGAAAATAAGTTTCTAGTATGGTCAAGATTAAAGAACTGTATAAGGAAAAGTTGGCGAAGCGGCCTTATAACTAAAATGGAAATCGACATTCTTGTCCACTATACAATCCTAATTTAGTGTTTTATTTATACATTTATACCGTACCGTAATACAATCAGCTAGTGTTCATATAAAATTTTACAACGTATACCTATTCAAGTATGTATGAAAAAGGCATTTCAATACACCTTTACGTGTCAAAAATTACCAAGTCATACACATACTCGTACAAATGTATATGATAATCATTAAATTTAGATATGCATAAACTAATTGACGAATACATAGGTAAGTTGTGAAATATTAAATACCTGTTTATTCACTCAATTACTTCGTCGAATCACATAATTACTGTCGTAGAACAGACACGAAAGATTTATTATTTGCGTCTATGTTACGCTTGCTTTTTTATTGTGACTTGAAAATCTTATATTTATTTTTGCTTAAATATGTTAAGTAAAGTGCTTTAGTAAAATTTACAAAGGTGTTTTATTGAATCGCTAATTTCAAATTTCATTATAAATACATAACTCTACATTGAAACGGTGCATACTTTACTTACACCGGGACGGTTCCGCCGTAGTCGTGGTCGGGGCACAATTATTATAAGCATAACATATATGTGTATATATATGTATACGTGTATATATATGTATACGTGTATATATACGGTAGTATGTTAATAATACTACAGTGATTTTAGCATTAACTTTTCCCTCGTACAAATGATTTATTGAAATGGGAAAATTGTCGGAAAACTGATAATAACCTGTAAATACGGCAAAAATATCAAGTCAGTTCGTTGACCTGCTGTGTACTGGACAATAATGTGAGGAAATATGAATAAAATATGTCATTACTGTACCACTTTTACCCGTTTTTAATATGTATTAGTATTCTGTTTGTCACGCTGATATTTCTATGCCGATAGGCGCATTGTAACAGTTAATTTGTACGCTAAATATTTCTGTTATTTTGAAGAGTTAGTTAGAACTGAAACTGAACCTTTGAATAACAGTAATATTTTTAAGCAACTTCACACGCGGTCAGCTGATCTCTTATAAATAGATCGTCCAAATTTGTAACTAGGTTCCAATATTAGTCGATACAATATTAATGATCACTAGTTCCTCCAGATCTAGGTATTAACGATTGTAGAAATGTCACATAAGTATTATAAAATGTAATAATATCAGTTCGCCGATTGCTCAACATCATAGGTAACGATTACATAAGGCGTTGCTGGCAGCGTAGATAAGAATCGCCTCCCTTGGTACTAATACGCAATGTCTTTACAATATAACGCTCCTCGTTGTATACGGTAGTCAGAAATGCCGTTGACAATCAGCGCACGTGAGTTATTATAAATATAATTATTATTTTACATATTTTTAAATATAACGTGCGAAGCGATGATGGCTTAGTGGTTTGAAATTCAGCGTCCCATTCTGGGGGTCGGCATTCAAATCGCGCACGTCTTCCTTTACAAAATTACGTGCGTTGTAACTTGAAAAAATTAATTTTACTGACTACAACGGTGAAGGAGAATATCGTGAGGAGACCTGCTCACCTTAGAGATGTTATAAGTGTACCATATTTTCTGAGGGGTATGAAGTCTGCCACTCCGCCCTTGGCACCGGGGCAGAATATAGCCTAAAACTTAACCATTTAATTGCTTAAATATGTTTATATATCATATATTTGTTTACATATATATACACGTCGATATTTAAAAATTAAAAAATCATTTAGATGCAACAACTCAAATACCTATTTAATTCGACCCGTTTGCTACGGTTAGTATCATAAAATACGTGAGGAGGCGAAAATAGATATGTGTTGTGTCTGGATGTTCGTATATTTGTGTTTCCATTGCTACGGTGTCAAAATTGTAATGTGCGAATATGACAGGAATGCATAATATTGTCACAGGCGACAAGTGTAGCGTCACTAATTGCTGAATCAAAGAATGTAGTTTCGATTCCTACTTGGACAAACATTTCTATAATAAGCACCAGTGTTGGTTCTGTATTTGTAACGATAAATTGCTGTATCGATGAATATTATTAACGTGAGACATTAAGTTACATAATTTAATGCATCATTCAGAATAGGCACATTTCTATAAAAAAATAATCATTGCCGTGATACGTTAGACTCATTACAATGTATCTAGTCGACACATTGAGCGACTAGACCGCTTAGAAACAATATTCACAATTAAAATTACATTATTTTACGCTATGGCAACAATGAGGAAAACCCGTCGGTTTCTTCTCGACATGAACAATATAATAAATAAATCGTATATTAATGACAGCTATAAAAATCTAATTATGTAATCATGAAGTCATTTATTTATATGGATATTAAATAATTTGAAAAAACCTGACTTCTTCCAATGGGAATACTTTTACATCCGGGAGTACGAACGCAAATGAATCATAATTGATTGTTGCTTCAAGTGATGCAGTTGAAGGTGTGCTAAGAAATATAATACGCATGTATATAAAATGTGTATAATACCTAATACAAATGCATTCTATCTATAATCTATAATCTATAAATAGCCTATGTAGTGTCCCACTGCTGGGCAAAGGCCTCCCCTCTATCGCGCCAGGTGTTGCGA
>DWQT01004736.1:0-10954 GCA_018244895.1 Myscelus amystis hages
TTTTCGTCATTTCCATTTTTTGGTTTGTGTCCTGCTTTTGTTAGTGTGGGGGGGGGGGGGGGGGGGGGGGGGGGGGGGGGTAGTGTACTGTTTCATTAGTTCAGAATTGACGTTTGTTTTCGCCAGGAATCGAAGTCAAAACTGCAGCACAGTTCTCATTGATAGCAACGGTCCTATATATATTGTTTTCTATTACTCCTTAGCGGCGGACTTGTCCTGCTGTTTTGATTTCGTATGTCCATTGTTCTTGAAAAACAATTTTTGACGATAACAACACTTGTAGACTGGTTGGTTTTTTTATAATCGTTTGTTTTTGCAATTATTGTACGATTGCTGATGTCCCAAAGCATACTCAGCTCCTGAAGTACTGGACTATGCAATAGTGTTGTTGATGACATTTTTGTAAAATAATAACAATCAAGCTTTCAAAAGGTGACTGTTGGAATCGTTAGGGGCATGACGTCACGGATCGCATGTGTCACGAACAGTTTGACTAGCCTCTTGGCTTAATTACAGCGGTCAATGACCCTGGGACTGAGCGAGTCCTGTGGTCGACTTCCACCCAGAAAGCTTCGCTGAACCATCTTGCCATCACATGAGCTTGTGTTTAAACTCAAGCATATTTTAAATTTTTTAAACCTTTTTACAGTTAAGAGAATAAATATGACAATACGCTTGCATATATGCATATTTGAAAGAAAGAAACACTTTATTCATAGTAATGACATTTTGTTATCAAGATTATTTCTGTCGTTTAATTGTGAACCACGTTTAAACTTTTAAATGTTAAATCTAATGCACGTGGTTTCTGAACCTAAACCATGAGGTTTGTTTTGACAAATCACGTTTCTTCGTCTACAAGGCTGAATACACACGCGACTTCTGCACATCGCGTGTAGTCAAATCTAGGTACTATGGTGGCCTCTTGGGCGAGTGGTTGGGAAGCTGACCGCTAAACCCGAGGTCTTAAATTCGATTCCCACCAGGACAAGGCGCGATGAGCACATTTATTTGTTCTGTCCGGTTGTTATAATGATATTTTTATAAGTATTATATATTATATACCTACGCGGTTTATCCTTCCTATTAATATTATAAATGCGAAAGTTTGTGAGTATGGATTTTTGTTACTCTTTCACGCAAATGCTACTAAACCGATTACGATGAAATTTGGTATGTAGGCAGTTGAAGATCCAGAATAACACATAGGCTACTTTTTATCCCGGAGTTTCCGAGGGATCGGGATATATACGGGAATAAAGAGAATTTATATTGGCGACACGAAGTTCGCTGGGCCACCTTGTCAGTTATAAAGCTCCGTCTAGATTGGAATCAGGTGGCCTTCTGCGAATGTCAAGTTATTATTAATACCATTTTATGTGTTGACTGTTGTAGTACGTACACTTCAAGATCACCGTCAACTTTTTACCTTCAATGCACCATGTTGAAATGTTACGGGACACACCAAGTGTGCAGGGTCCTTAACACGTTTTCCTTTACCGGTGATATTTTATCTATCGCAAAAACCTTGTGACATCTAAATAGGAGGATTTAAATCTTAGACCCTGAAATTGGACACTAAAGTCTAATTTACTATATATGCTTCCTTATAAATTAATAAATGAGAATCAAAATCATTTCACATTAAACTTTAACCTCAGACCGTGAACCATACAATAAAAAGGTACACATTGCCTGATAACGGTCCATAGCTATAGTTGGTTCGATAAACTGCTACCTTTAAACGCCTACTTAATATAGGTACAGCGTTATTAACTATTTTTACGTCTTTGTAACGTTGTAGCTGGATAAATAAATATATTTCGATGAGCGTCCGCGCAATATGCGCCCAATATTTATTGCATTTACAGAAGATGTCACTTCTAATGTAGGAAGAATACGTACTGAAAGAAAGAGGAATGCGCAACGAAAATATACAAAATTAATAAGGTTTATGTCAACGAACTCAGTCGGCGCTTAATACTATTTGATATTGGTTACAATGACGATGACATGCATTAAATCTATGCTAAAAGTGGGACAAAGCGTACTTGTTCTTTAACATCCATTGAAAATGATTTTGAATCCCAAATAGCTAGATTATTAGATACTGTTTTTATTCATAATTCACATGAATCCAGAATTTATATGAAGATAAAGATGGCCTTCGTGAATTATTCAGTATATGGAGTTTTGGAGCGTACACAGAACACATGAGATCGATACGAAGGTAAATACTGTATGAAATTGGTGAACACGTTTCGTGTTAAGCATTGGCACATAAGCACATTAAATAGTAAAAAAAAATCGAAATAGGTTAACTCAGGCCCAAGTTATGCGCTAACAAACATAAAAAAAATACAGACGAATTGATTACCTCCTCCTTTTTGAAGTCGGTCTAAAATGCTCGCAGGCTTCATATAAGTTTCTTTACCGAATCTTTTCTTAATGACCTTTGAACACATTTAGGAACAAAACCTTATTTAGCTATGTACATCTCTTGTCACGTTGACATAACGTATGTCAAAATGGGGTTTGTCAGTTTGTGACAGCTATGTGACAGCTATGACAGCAGCAGTTGCTACGTTGCAACTTGTGCAAACTATAAAATAATAACATTACAGCTAGGTAATGATTTAAAAAATATTTAGGGAAGCTTTTAAAAAGTTGTTGTTTGATATTTGGTAATTTGCAAATGTTATTCTGATAATTATAAAATAGCGTTAAACACACTTAGCATATTTTTCACCATGCTGGTGAGTCAGGCGGACGGACAGACGTCTGAGTAATGACATTACATAACTGCGTGGCTTTTAATGTTGGGTGCGCTTGTCTGTTAATGCGTAGCCATGGCAACCATCACTCGGGGAAATCTAGCGCAGAGACAACTTTGTTTCTTTGATTCTTATAATTTAAGGCTTCTTCATTGAATTCTTAAAGAGGATTTTATTTCTTAATAACCATTTCCCAATTGTGGTTTTATTTTAAAATGTAGCACAATCTCCCTCAGAATGACATAGGTAATTTATCCTAAAAAAATACAAAAGCTATTCCTTATTATAACGCCTTAATTCTCTTTTTAAAATTGGCATAGTAACAGCCGGGATTCCGAGTGACATTTAGTAACTAGTAAAGATAAGAAAGTAATTTAATGCTCTTTTAAAACAACCCTTAAAAGGGTGACATGAAGGGTGAAATCTGCTAGACAAATATACATTTAAGTGGCCGAACGAGCGAAGTAGCGTGTAGCAATTAGCTTGTAGCGTCCAAATATTGTTATTTTCAAGGATTTCAGTGTATAAAGCCAAAAATAAGTGATTATTGCTACAACAAAGATTATTCTTGGCACCGAGATTGTCTTGGAAAGGCGGGCTCGTTCTGTTTATGATGATTTCGCTCCAAAGCTCCTAAGGACGTTTCGGCTAAGGTAACATTGACACTTCCATTTACGCATAACTTATTTCACCCTTTTCATTAGTCCACTGCTGGACTGGGTCTCGTCTCATAGTGAAAGGGATTTAAAGTCCACCACGCTGGCCAGATGCGAATTGGTAGAGTGCACACACCTCAGAAAATATTATACACCTTGTAACATCTCTAAGGTGTGCAGGTTTCCTCACGATGTTTTCCTTCACCGGTATAGCGAGTGATATTTAAATATTAATCATAAAACACACGCAACGAGTCAGGGGTGCGTGCCAGGATCGAACCCAGACCCCCGGAGCGAGGGGCTGAATTTCAAAACACTGGGCAACCACACGCATATACTTGCCATTTAAAAAAATCCGTAGAACGCGATTTGAAAAATGTTTTTTTTTTTAATTAACAGTAGGTGGTAATTTTCGTTAGAATTATCGGTTTGCTGGCTATCTAGGTGTTGTATGCGAGATGTTCTCTCGCAGGTATATAATTATACAGGATGTATAATAAACGAATAATAAGCAATAGGCCTTCACCGTATTTGAACAACACGCGATTCTTCTAGCGCTCGGCGCCTGCGAACTGCAAAACTAACTAAACTTGTTATACAAGGGCAAGGAATATTTTACTACTAACATTCAATCCTTAATACCTAATCTTTTAGCTTTACGCTTTACTATCCGTTTCTTTTAGTTAAGATTGATTTTTTGAGGTTAATTGGTTATACTGTAACTATTTAAGTTTACTATGTAGTTACAAAGAAATTAATAAATTAATACACATTCATAAATAGGGTGTAAAAATCAGTACTAAATACAAGTGCCGATTTTAATTATGATTTTTATTTTATTTCAATACGATTTATTGACATCTCATTTCTTTGTAGTTTCATTGCAAAGGTTTGTTATGTAAATAATAAACACGAATCGGGCTGTTAATGCAATCCGTTAAGATGGAGTCTACGAAACAAAAGATTTGACGTAGCGGCATTGATGCAGCTAATATACTCAAGTGACAAGTAAATTATGGTCCAGGTCTCTAACAGTTGCAGGCGAGACCTTAGCCCAGCGGTGGGAAGCGAAAAGGAGTTGCCAATAGTCGGTTCCCTTCTGTATCTCCGCTTTATCCCATAGCGACCAGATTTGGTAAAGAAGGATGTGGGTTCGATTCCGCTTCACGACAACCATTTGTGTGACTAGCGCGACTGTCTGGTCTGTTTGCGTGTAAAATTATCTATATAAGTATTTACATAATTTTCAAATTTACCTTAACAGGTTCCCTGTCCGATGAATCATATATGATACACGGGACAATTTTTGTCCCAATTTTTATGTGTCCATGAATCACATATGATCAAAGTTAGAGGTAAGTTTGAAGGCTAATTTCGCGGGACGTAGGCAGGTCAAAAAATTATTTTGTATGGGAAAGGGAATCTGTTAAAACAGATTTCCTAGTTGGAGATGAAGTTGGTGTCTATTTTATCTTCTGTTGTATTGTCAAATTCATTGTGTATCTGTGTTCGATCAGCTGACAGCTACCTCGTAACACGAGGCAGGGCCTCAGCAAACTCCTTTCCATGGCGCGTGAAATAAGTTTCTAAACACACTCGCGTCCAAAACGCCCAGACCGGTCCATTATCTAACAGTGAAAGTTTTTCGTTAGGCCATTCGGTTACCGATACTATAATAACACGTAAATACAACCGAAAAAGCGCTTACGGCTATCATAAATTTAAAAAGCAATTTTGCTTGACAGCTCTAACAGGAAAACTTAATTGTTGTCATTATGGCATTCGCCTGAAAATACGGATCACTGAAGTACGGAATGCTGAAGGATTGAGGCTGATTCGTCCTGTCCTGCGCTGTTAAAGCCTCTTAACGCTATGTTTCTTAACATATGCCGTTAGCAAACACAAATACATATGACAATTGGTATGTCATTTGAACTGTTAGCCCGGGGAAGTACCGCTTACCTAGCTTTTACCGTGAAACAGTTGCAACTATTTGTGTCTTTATAGGGTGATGCCGGTCCACGTGTATACTAGCCAGCTCAGTTCTCACGAGGACCAACGCACACGTTACCAACCTCCAGTAGGACGGGTACTAACGAATACTTCGTGCATATATACTTACAAGTACTAATAAGACTAATAAAACAGTCCATTACATTGTAACAGTCCCATTCTTGCGGTCTTGTTACGAAGACTTGCCAAGTAATTGTTACTGACATGTTGTATTACTAACTGAATTTACTGTAACAGTCCTACTCAGTCCTATTCTATCCTATTCCCAGTCCTATTCCATAGTCCTATTAATGGTTGGTTATAGATATTCCTAGGTTCGTAAATTAAGTTACTGCAGTTCTATACTGATGCATATGAATAACTAATCGTCTTATTTATTAACTAAAGTTACAATAATGCTTCCTGATTTAGCGATTAACTATAAATGTATATTTCTAAAACATGCATAAGTATCTATAAAGAATTATTTACATCTAGATTTAGAACGAATATTCCTTCTATTCCTAAACACTTCTGTCCTGGGCGAGAATCGAACCCGCGGCTCAGCAATCAGCGTAGCAAATCACTCAACCTACGTATTCTTTGTCTATTACAAATATCTGCTATGTAATCATATTTCATTCGCCGGCTGCACCTATAATGCAAAGCTACCTGACATTAACAGTTCTTTTGTATGAGTCATGCGACTACGCTAGAGTCTACAAACAATCTAAGTTCTTTACACAATCATATGTCATAAGAGAAAAGCTTATTAAATAACGTGTTCCATCATTCTCATCAAAGGTATTATAGCCGTCATATAAAACAATATTCACATAGACGTAATTAACACGCATTGTGCTCGCATCCCTAACGGTTGCGTAACAGTTAGAAAATAACGTTAACAACAACGGTTATAGCGTTATGTTATATTATAATACGATTCTGAAAAAAAAACTTTCCTGTGAGTATCCGAAATAGTCGCACACACGCAAACAACTTTCGAATAGGTGAAAGTTGCCGAACTGGCCGCGCGTGTGTGTGTGGAAGAAATTAAATTTCGGCTCCGGAAGCGCGCTCGGAAGTCTTGCCGGCTACAATTATTGTGGAATTGTTGCATGGCAACAATTTTAATTCTATTAGAATTTTCTTTACGGCTTAATGTGACCGGTGTGCGGACTTTATACCGTTAGCTGTATAATATATGCCGTTTTGTTTTTTGGAGATCAAGGCAACTGGTTTAATGCTCCATTAGGCCATTCGATGCAGTGGGTAGAATACCCATGACGTATTGAGCTTTTCTACAACACAGGATTCACAGCACAGCATAAAAAAATGTGTGCGGCGAATGCTTTTATTTGCATTATGAAAACGGGGCACACTTTTAAGCCTTAATAATGAAACCTTTGAAACACTCTGTTTGCGTGTTAGTAACAGTGCTATTTTTAGAAATCATTATTTCGCATATCCCAGTAACTTAGCCGCTTCTAACAGCAATTCCTTTAATCTATTGATTACTTACTAAATAGTATTCATTGAATAATACTTCGCCGTACTGTTGTTATCGCAATTAAAAAAAAAAACAAAATTCGAACATGGAACTCCGCATTACAAAGTACAATCGGTACGGCATATTTGTTTTCGATAGTGATAAAGAAACGATATCGGAATATAACTAACATTGCAATCATTAGGAAACTCGCAACACGTAAATGACAATTCGATAACAGTCCACAAACAAGACGCGGTAAACATTTGACAGATACGTAACAAAACCACCACGCGCTCTGACCTACACGCCGCTTATATAACCGCCAATTTCTTTAGAACATGGCGGCTCAATTTAAATTGGCCGCCGCGGCAAGATGGCGCAGCATATGTTCGCGTCACGGATACACCCGACGTCGGCCGAACGCGTTCGTAAGTGGGTCACACGGATGCACGCACACAGCGATCCTGCGCACACCACGGCGCATCGTTGAGTGCGTACTTAGAGAGGATTTTTTTTTACTTTCACACTACGCGAATTTTCGCGCGGGCAACTGAATCATTAACAACGAAATGATTTTTCGCATGTGCGTATAAACTTTTGTGAAACGCACCCGTTATTTAGGATGCGACATTATCCTTTTCGTTTTACTTCGTACGTAAACGAAAAACATCGAAATTAAATTAGCATTGTTACACTGACATTTATTATACAATGATATAAAAAATCCGAAACATATCAATATTGTTTTTTAATCGAATTATCAACCTTCTTCGAGTTTTAGATTGCATTGTTATTGAATGACCTTGAAATATTTTTGTTATTAACATACGAAAATGGGTAATAGCAAGAGATATTTACGCATCATATCACGTTACGAAAGACAGTACTCTTTTGGCCTTTAGTATATTTATAAATGTTGTAGCAGATATGAATCACGGTTTTATAACGAGGAACAAGGAACATACTCGTCCACGCTGCCCCAATATATTTCTGTGTAGATTTTACGGGTTTATTTAATCGTAAATTTAAACACAGCAATACAAATATTAAGTTACCGCGATATATAAATTGTTGGTAAGTAATAATTAAAATTGTAAGCCTTAAATTTTTTTCTTGTAAAATACCACTATTTAACAATGGAAGCATTAAAGATTGTAAACAAAAATCAAAATGTATTATTCCAAATTTAATTACTTCAAGTCGTCAAGACCTCTGATTTGAGCGCGCAAAAACTTAAACGCCATTCAATGAACAACCGTATAATACTTGATAAGTGATTAAAAATACGACATTGACCAATTTTAGCAACTCGCCTAGGCCTAAACGCAAAGCCTAATTATGTAGATAGGTTTGTGCTAGCCTAGGTTACAGACACGTTAATCTGCCCGCACACGTTCAGTTTAAATCGGCGACAGTTCACATTTACACATCGTAATCATTCAGTCATTGCCGCAAAGATTATCGTATGATGAATGTCCATGTTTTTTCAAAACGAATACTATTTCACTTATATAATAGGCAATCTCATAACCGGACTAATTATAATTACACTTTCTCGCCGTTGAATAATTTACCGTTCACCATTCGTTCCGTTCAGTTCAGCTTTGGGGTTGGATTAGTATAAGCGATCGTGTGCAAGGAGCCTTAAGCTTTGCATTCAAGTCGTATGCGATGCAAATACGCAAGGAATGCACAATGGCATAGCATCGCTGGTTTGGTAAGAAACGCGTAATTCTTATGCGCGGACACCGATAGTCGTGAGTATCATCTTTGACTAACGACTTTGTCGTCGTTGACTAACGGCATGTGTGCATTGGTCATTTAGGTTTTTTTTTGTCACAAAAAAATGATAATCTAATAAAGTTTTGTTATTACAATTGAGTTCCATTGCAAATTGGACAGTCGAATGTTACATTTTATTGTGCAATTATGAATAATATTTTTTTTTAATATCTTAGGACGGCTGTCTGATTCCAAATTAGGCAATTTATTGCCTGTGCTATGGTAACCAGACAGCTGATATACTTACATATATACATATTATATAATACTTATATAGATATTTTTGTTACGACCATCTACACATCTCAGAGTTTTTCGTAATACTCTCCAAGGTATATAAAATCTGTACTGTACTTACACACGTACGTCACTCACTCGCTCACTACTTAATACGTCACTTATCTCATTCATTTTGCTTTTGTCACACTGCTTTGGTATTTGTATTCTAAATGTAGAATTTGTCAACTGTTCCTTATCCGTCAACTTACAAGTGATAATTCGTTTCATTTGTAAAGGACCTAAGGTTAAAACAGTAGACCCTATTAATTATTAATATTATTACTAGCGGTATGAAGTTGCGATTATTAGGAAACGAAATGAAAACCAATCGCGCACTATTATTCCATTACTTTACAAAGCGTTATCCGCAGTTCGCCGCAAGGGACCGAATTCCAAATAAAATGTCCATTTAATAAAACGGGAGTAGACATAAGAATGTAAACAAGAGACGTAATTCAAAGGTCTCAGAGAGACTGCTTTAATGAAAAACGTTACAAAGAGATGGAAGTTCAAATTTTGCGGCCGAATGTACGAATACCTTATTCACTTGAGTTCACTGTAATAAGGAGGTCGGACCGGTTTTTGAAAGGGCAGTTGTAAACTTAATATAATTGCTGGAAGAAGAAAAATGTCTTAATACTCGGGGGATCGTTTAGGGCGAGCGGAGGGCAGTAAAGTTGCGCCCTTGTCACTCACTTGTCTGGAACGACTGGCCCTACGAGGTATTAGCATGCAAATTGATGACTCGAACGATTTATAGCATTTTAAATATCTGATGTAACTGAAAGTTTATGCTACTCATCAATACTCCTTTACGTAAGTAATTCAGAACAATCGTTATAAAAATAGACGAATTTTTTACTTAACGATCGAATAGCTTCTATTAGAAATTTATTTATTTTAAAATGCAGAATGTAGCAAATGAGAAGCCTGAAATTACGGGTGGGCGCTGCCGCCCATGGACTTATATAACCAATCTCGAATTGCAGGAATATGAATAATTGTGTTAAATTACTTTGAATTGTTAATAACACTTTCACGGACTAGGTACAGATAAAACGCTAGTAATTTTACGAAGTAATATAAATAATTCTCGAAAAATTAACTTTTAATAATGAACAAATGAAAACCACTACAGTATTTCATTAAAAATAAATTTGATTCATTGGCAAAAGGATTCTTGAGAAGAACAATGCGATATTTGTGCTCACTGTTCACAAGTTTACAAACAAGTACTTGGATATATTTAATTAAACCAATGACTGTAATTTTATATGATGTTCGTACCTAATGTCTATTTTCATCCTTTATTATCACACTTTCGGTAAAAAAGGTTAGCGTACTTAATTAGGTTGGTGATACATATACACTATTAGCATTATGAAATTTTACTCAACTTATTTTTAATACTTTTATCATTACACTGTTATGGCATATATAGGTAAGTCAACTGTAGTTAGTCAAAGGGTCAATGACACGGTCAATAAGCCCGCCACTGCCACGCTGGCCAAATACGAATTTTCCGTTTTTATAAAGAACGTTCAGATATAAAATTTTCGTTATGATATTTTCTTTCAGTGTTATAGCGAGTTACACGATTTCAAACACGCACATACACATGTGTATACATTGAAAATAGAAGAAAAAGCTATTGAAGATGACCATGTATTTTCTTTTCTGAGTGCAATGCTGGTACGATACACGAGCCAACTATTTACTTTTCAACCGTTGTTAATCTTTTTAATACCATGATATAAATATGAACGTTTTACATTAATGTTTCGTATTCTACGCATTCTATGACGTAAATGGAAAAGTGGAAAATTAAGTGAATTGAAACTAAGATTCATGCTTTTAAAGGTGGTAGAACCCTCTGTGGTTCGACTCCGGCGGCACCACCGTCACCTATTTCTGCCTTATAACAGCAGTGTTAAGCGCCGCTGTGTTCTGGTTTGAAGGGTGTGGTAAGGGAGACATAC
>DWQT01004737.1:0-10953 GCA_018244895.1 Myscelus amystis hages
GTGCAGCTTAGGACTTGATGCCCTTTAAAATGGTCAAAATAATTTCAGAACACAGTAGAGTAGATACATAAATTTTTGAAGAATTGATCGTCGACCTTGATGCCCCTTTCCTTTCGATGCCCGGTGCGACTGCACCGCTCGCACCCCCCAGCTACGGCACTGGATATTGTCAATATCAGGAAAGGCACGCATACTTGCGTAGTTTCTCAACGAGCTTTTCGAAGGGTTTTTCCCACGCGTACATCTTGATGACCTGAACGCCGTTCACCAGCTCGCTCATCACCTTCACCCGCTCGTCGGTCCGTTTAGCGATCTTCCCGCGGAGCACGCCTTGCCGATTGCTCAAGTATGCTGCAAAACCAATGTTAGCATAATGTTCTTATACAATAACAAGATCATAGTTGAGTAAATCATTAAAATAATTGCTTTAGTCATTTGTATAGCGACAATGAACCACTTGTTTTTTATACGTTAAAAGGCACTATTAACAATAGTAATTATATTTTGTCGTTTGTACTTGGATTAATTCATATGCCCCATTAATCAATTATTATTATTCAGATGAAAAGAACCACTTATAATTAAATGTGCTTCCATTGTATTTATATGTGTTGTCAGTGGCTGAAAATGGGTCACGCTTTGGCAAAAGCATAAAATTCGTCTTCCAAATTTGTTGTAGGTATTACCGTTTAAATAACTGTATTAATTAACTGTCCGGCAGTTCCGACCGCAAATCGATTACAAGTGTCATGTCTTACTCTATACTTCTGTAGTTGAACACTCAATCGATGCTAGCATCATCGATATAAATAATTTTTTGTAGAAGATTGTCCTCAGTTACGTAATATTATTGATGCAACAATCGTTGAATTTCTTGTGACAAAAATCATCCCAATCAGACGGATGGAGATCTCTGGCATTTGAACACTTCTAGCATGTACTTATACTAACAATGCTGCTGCTACTTATACTTTTACTACTTCTAATATTGATACTTCTCTAACAGAAAAAGTTGTCAAGCTTGTGCTATTTCTTGTTAGTCCACTTCCAGTGGTTGGTCAAATAACATGTATGCGACGGCCGTCCCACACATCTGTCTGAAAGTCTGAATCATCGACTTATATGGTGGGTTATTTAATCGACTATATAATAATACAAGACGAATTCCATCAAACTGTCATTTTCTGTTACAGATAAAGAGTTATCATAAACAGAAGATTGATCTAACAGGATTCATATATATCTATAAATGGTTGTGTTGTTATGTGTTTGGGAATAATATTTTTACAAAGTCTCCGAAAACGGCCTAAATAGATCTGTAGACAATCTGTAGACGTCGATGTCACTTAACGAATGCCTGAATAAGAATTGATAATATTAATAATTGGAACAATTCCACAGCTATCACGTTTCCAAATAAGCAATTAAAAGCTTGTGTTATGGTAATCGGACTGTTCATAAACATATACATACATACGATATTGTTACTGCAACAATTACGGTGCGGTTGCGACGGACGCACATTTATGAACTGGTTTAACTATGCGAGTTAAACTAAACTAACTTATTTTAGCTGGCGGTGGACATTCGGCGTTACTTCAGGCAGAAATAGGTGTTGGTATAGTACACGCCCTAGTGAAATGTATCAAGTTCTACCACGTCTCAAATTTGACTACAGTAATGAGTATTTTGGTTATCCTGTCGGGTCTTCTGTTATAATGAGTAGCTTTAAGCTCATAATCTACTGCAGTGGGCACATCATTCCAAACATCTTAAATAGTGTCATGGACATTTCTAAGGTGTACTGGTTCCTTCTGAATGTTTTCCTACACAGTTTCAGCACGTGATATTTTCATATCAATGTATTATAAAAACATTGGTCATGTAAGTTAAAGGAAATTGGCTAAGATTCCTAAGGGGCATAATTATATATGTTTACAGAGTCATACAGTTGTTTAATTATAACAGTATTTACATAATTTACCTTGTACAACTACAGTTTGTAAAAATATCACTAGTAAGGCAGCCAACGTGGCCCAGGCAATGTGTTGCCACACCATGTACGACACCACTGGCACCATGATGGGCATGACCCACAGATAATGCAGAAATATTGACGCCAAGTCGAATCGCTGGACGTCGTTGGACATTAGATTGATCACCTGCCCGGATTCAGTCTTACTCAAACCGATTCTATTCAGTCGTAGGATCTAAAATACATAAAATAGTATATCAAGCTAATTCCTTATTAAGATAGGTTTACGTTTTGCAAGAAAAATATGTAATCCTGATGTTTTGTGATGTAATTATGCGCATTTCTAATGTAACTCGCAGTCTTCCATTACTTACTATAACTTCAAATTGATTTTTCCACTTTATTTCCTTTACAGTTGCTTGTAGAGTAAACATAGAGTTCTATTATCAGGCGTTACATTGTAGAAAACCTTTGTTACAAATGTGAAACTAATTTGCAATAGAACTCTCAAACATGCAATGCATCTGTCTCCTTTACTCTCCATACAAGAAGCAATAATAGCTGTTTTCTTCTCGCACTACGAATGATATGAACTGACGAATGCGGGTTTTCTTACTGGCAGTTTCTATCTGCAGTTCTATGACGGTTAACGTCCCGCGTTTTCACCTTTAAATATTACAGATTAGTACTCTGTATGAACCCAAGATAGAATGTTTGGTTCCTTTTAAAAAATATATGTAAACATGTATTTTTGTTTTATAATCATTTCTCATCAAGTCAACGTACAAATGTTATGCTTTAAGACGCTATAGCCATAAAATGGAAAATATATTTTTCTCACAACTTATTATATAGTGTTTAACAATGTTGCTATAAAAGCGAATGGCGTGGAATACTTACTTTCCTGTACACGAGCGAACAACAAGCTATGCGCACCCTCATTCCGACACACCCTTGAGCCAACTGGGCGTGGTTCAACATTAACGACGTTAAAACACTTAATAAATTCATTAAAAAATTATAAATATGTGCATCCCTGTATGTTTCGGGTGTTCGCTCTCCAGAGAAATATCCTATAAATAATGCTAATGTATATGGAATAAAAGGCCTGAAAATTCAAAGATTATCGATTATCGTAAATAATGTATCAAATGAGAAATACTAAGCTGAACTACATGTATAAGTATGCTTACCAGCAAATAATAAATAGAAATCCAACCATCAACCCGCACATCATATATTCTAACCAAAATGAGCGGATAATTGCTTTGGTGAGCGAGGGCTTGAAACCCTTCCGACGGGCTTCTTCTACTTCTTTCTCCCATGCTTCCTCTAGACGGTCCCCTAATCTTCCGGAGTGGTCGGCGCCGCGCGGTTCACAAAGGTCATCTATTGTAAGACCCTGTTTGTATCCTCTTTTAAAAAGACTAAAACTCCACCTGTAATTTAAAACACGTTGCACAATATTACTCTTTTTTTTTTTACATATTCTCATATAAGAAAGACATTATGCGCAACACTATTTAGATAAAATAAAATCATCATTGGTTCATTAACGTTCTATCCTAACTATAACATTAAGTTTGAATTTTATTGCAATTTCCGTTTTATTAAGATTTGGAGCATTATGACGAAGAGTGTAGGATATGACGTCATTTCAAGTAAGTACATATTGTATTACGACCTTCTGCCCGATATGTTCGTACATGCGAATTTGCACGTCCATCGACCGATTTGCATTGAGTCCTACAGTATGGCAGCGGCGTTTAATCAATGTAAGTGGACATGTATGTATGTAGTAATGTGGTATACCTGTTAACACTAAATTTGTAGTGGTTTACCGCAAAACAGGATTTATAAAAGACGGCGCCTTTGACATATTAATGGAATATCACCTTTTAGCCTTAGCCAGTAGATTACAAACGCTCAGAAATATAACTGGCTTTGACTGTAATAAAACCTTCAGCATTATGAAGTCACACATTATTACTGTCTGTAACGTTATGGAAGGCCATTACTTCCTAGTCAAGATATTAATAAAAAATTCTTGGTTATCATGAAAATAATATTATTTTAGTATCTAGCGCAAGGCGGCCAATTATTTAATAATTAATTCATATAATTATTCATATCATAGTTAGTGACAAATTGTAGCAGAGTTTAGAGAATAAGTCTACAGAATTTTAAGCATACTTACACTATGGCACTTGGATGTGTTTTTTGAAAGATACAGATTACTCAAAAGCATATTTCAATAGAATTATAAAATTTTAAGTAATGTTTAACTTGATTGTCGAATGTTATAAAACTTGTACGTACAACCCAGACATTCTATATGATGTTTTAACGGTGTTTAATAAGTCTCAACCAATTGTCCTTGTTCAATTAAACAAATAGATATACGCAGCGCCTGGCGAATGATGTGACCGGAATACTACGCCACATAAATGTCCATTGCATGTGCTGCTAACAAATTCACAAAGTAGTAAACGATACTCTCGTAGATAAAAGTTGCTTACAATTTGAAAATAACATTTTATTTTTATTGATGGTAAGAGCAATAGAAGATAAGAACGTTTTTTTTATGTTTTTTGGCGCTCTATGTTTTTTTTGCCTTTTGTCTTTTTCCTCTCCCCCTCCGAGTCCTAATGAAAAAAAACTTGTGTAGTTTTCCTGACGATGTAATCTTTCACCTTTATAGCAATAAATTGCTATTAATACTTAAAAACGCACTTTTACTATTAACTGAGATATGTGCCGTTACCCTAGGGTCTAACACTGAAATCCACACCACTAGGGTATCGGTATTCGTACACAGCGAAACACTATGGAAAAATCCACGGGCATTAAATACGGAACTTTACAATGGAAAATGGCATAGATAAAAGGGTGTTACATTTTGCTCATGATGCCTTATCCTATGATACCCCTATAAAGGCTTAAAGATTACATATGCTCGTAGATTTATGAAAAATCTAATTTCCTACTAAAGTGAAAATCGGTTGCTTTAAGTTACAAAAATATTTGCGGTAGTGAGATATATAAGACAATCGTTTTTCATAGCGATATCAAAGTACACAGGAATATCATTGTATTATGCACGTGTACGATAAATCTATAATCGACAAATATAAATGAATTTAAACAAAAAAACTAAGATGCAATAATATTTCACAGTCATAATTTTTATATCCAACAGTTTTGTTATCAGGCGTCTTAAAATGGTAGAGTCGGAAGATGTAGATCTAGACCTAGCTACGAGTACTTAAGTCAAGTTGGAGACGTACTGAGCACGTATCACGACTTTCATGAAATTGGCAGAGGCCAAATAACTTTGTCAGCACCGCTGCCGGCAGAAATATACGCCACTATATGTATGTTTGTAATAAGTAAACTAGAGCTTAACGGTGATTACATAAATTGTATAACTCCCGAGTGAACAATGTGCGCACTATCACAATGCCAATTCTGTATGTTCCAGTTTCGAGTTATGCTTTTATCGTGCAATAAACTTCAGCCTCGGAAACATATTACACATGCGTATTCTCTCATTTTGTGAATACGAGGTATTATTAATTTATCTATATTATCAAAGTGCCCTAGACAACGTGAGAGTTGAGACGGAATTGCGAATAATGAAAGGATAGCTAAATAAATAAGTATTATGTAAAAAATTGTAGGCGCTCTTAATAAATGACAATTTTGCTGCTCATATTCGTTTTTACGTTATGTCTACATCAATAAAATTGTTCAGTTTTTCTCAGAATCCAGAATAATAATTTGTAATCGAGTTCCCGCCTTGCATCAGTAAACTATCGTATGGCCGATTTAGGGAAACGATGCGCGGCTTGCGACCGGGGAGGCCCGCATCGGGAGCGAATAATTCCAATACTTTGTGTTTGTTTGATCATTTGTTTGCGTATTTTGATTTTAACTACAATTTCGACATTTTACTTTTATTTTTCTCAACTTTAATAACCTTTAAAATTGTGCAATTTCTTTTATACTATACATTTTTTATATTCTGTTTTTAGTACAATCATAAAGTGATTGTTGCTCTTCATGTGGTCTTCGCCTGCAATCGTTCTGACATTTAGCTTTTAATCTTGTTTTTTTTTACGATGTACCGAATATGGCGATCTAAATAAATAAATACGTCGACCAGTAGTACCTAAATTGTATTTTAAATGTATAATTATTCGCACTCTACAAACTTTATTTTGAATTGCTCTTTCGTTATCGTAAAATTTAATTAACTCTGTTGACCCCTAATATTAAGATTCCCGTCATATAAGCCGTTATTCTAAGCATTCGAATATCTGATTACGCACCTGTTGCAACTTCATTTAGCATGTAGTCCGCCATGTGACATTGCATATCTAATAGGTACCTACCCCTGATAATACTGTATCAGATGAAATTAGTCGATAGTTGGAATACGTTTCATACTAGTACTTTTACAGATGTATCGATTATAAAGCATTGGAATTGCTCAATAAATGACCCACTGATATGGAGCCACTACGTATTACCTTTAACGTACATAACACGCTTTACCGTATTGGTGGCAATGATGAACTCAACTACTTTGACTATTAAAAACTATGTAACTAACTAAATCTCATTTTATATTTACTAGTTCGGTTTGGGTAGTTTAAATCCAAGTTATAATTGGGTCGCAATTTTTTTCTCAAATCTGCCATTAGTGTCAAAACGTGTCCTACAAACTATCTCGTCTTACGGTTTGTGGTCATCTTATAATGAAGAACATTATGTACATATACATCATATACATTATGTACATGGCAGTAACAATTTTCATCGTCACTTCACATATTACCACCGGAAACAGGCTGTTTATATGTATGTACAATATGGTGAGAATAATGCTGATATAGGTATGTACCTATATTAAAACGTGAAGAGAAAAAGTTTCACGCCTGTTTAAAACATGTTTGCGCCTGTTTGCGCGCATGGTGCAGTGTGAGATTTAGCCACATTTATCATTATTATGCCATGCCATTGAACACAATTTTTTTCACCCGCCGTAAATAAATACTTCATAACAGGCAACATATTATCTGTCAACTTATCTATCCACATTGGAATAATTTTACAAAATGCTAAAGGCAACTCTAGTCAGCAAGAGAGATTTAGTTGAGCAACCGTAATTAACTCGTACCTAAATAAAACCAACCTAGACGGAAATGGAAAACATCAACAAAATTCAATTCAAGATAAGACGTTATCTCTCACTCATTGGATATATCAATGGTTGCCCACTCCAAACATAAGATTGATGTATTGAATGTCGCCATTCATTATACCCAGTAATGTGACACTGCAAAATGGGAACTTAAATATGCTCCATGAATTTTAATTCGTCTAGGATATAAATTATGAAGAGACTTAAAATACTTGCTTTACTTTTCGGTCGGTCCTAGTTTTGAACCAAATCAGCAAATAATTGTGCTGTTTTGCTGTGCTGTCCATATAAATAAGACATTTTTACATAACATTTGTTCAATACCTTTCCGGGCGCTGCGATGAACAATTACAATCAGATGGAATAATGATTGACGCGTTGCAAATCTAGTGAAGTTGTCTGCAAAATTTTGTAATCATTCAAGTGCTTTTATTGTTCAAAAGATTTAGCGGTTGATACCATAAAACATGACAAGGCAAAATAGTGACGAGCACTGTAAAAGCCTTTCATACTTATGAACATTGTACCTACCAACAATCACTGTATCTCTTGTAGTTACCAGACATACTGAATTTTATGTGGCTTTCATTTTAAAGGTAAATAATATAAAGGTGAACTAACAAAACTTTTGTAAAATTGTCCAAGATACTGACTTTTAGGGCTTTTTTGTTGTCACAATAGTTTGCGCCTCTTAACCATATCTTAAATGTGATTACATTTAAGACATACAATACATATATGTACTTCAAAAAGCCTAGAAGATATTTCTGACGCTCATTCTACTTTATCAAAAATTTACAACTTTTTTTATTACCGACTTGCGTCGTTGAAGAGGATAATATAATTAAGGAGGATAATATATGGGTAGTTCCAAGGCATGATTCTAAGCGGTCATTAACACTAATCACCAATCGGCCCAGGAGTTTGAAAATTGCCATATAAAAATATTTCAATGTTGAAATACTCCATTTTTGAAAGTCAAGAATGAATTATTGAAGTGAAAGTTATTTGCTGACCGGCTCATAATTATTTCAAGTGCCACAAAGTTTAAAGATCACGCGAATAGATTTCCCATTACATAATATATATTAATGGACGGCCCCTTATATGTATAAAACAAAGTTGGGTTAGTCACACCATTTATAACTCAAGAACGGCTGAACCAATTTCTATGATTTTTTTCAATTTCAATTTCTATGTTTTTGGTTTTCTCTTGGTTATTATTATTTGTTAGGCAATACTTTGTTGACGAGTTCTTCTTTCGTTGAGACAAAATTACCGACATTCGGAGAAAACTTTCGTCGTCGTCGATACGTCGATATTACCGGTAGTCAGCAATTGCCCAGAGAAACATTTCAGCAGATGTCGTTTAACAGTGTAACTCTGAAGTTTTTTGTAACCTAAACATTTTTAACGTATATCCATAAATTTGATGAAATGAGACACGCGTTTATTTCATCGACAGCATTTGATCTTTGAATTTCTCACAGTGTTTGGCGGAAATCACCAGAGAGCAAAACCATTTAGGCAGCATAATAATAGTGTTTCACAATGCTCACAAATAACGTCCATTAGCCCAGAGCGTACGGAAGCATACAAGCCGGAATCAGTGCTGCGATCGTATCGATTCAAATCAATACCTTAAAAAAATTCTTGAGCTTCGATCATTATCTAGTTGTGGATCTCTCGAGGTTTACGATCTGCATTGCCAGCCGAGCTGTCTTACGGGATTCCTCAATTTGCTCTTGTGATTGAGAAGTTTGAAGTCTTGCCACGATAATTTAAATCTTTATGTTTAAATACTTCAAAATATTTTTTTATGTTAGATGGATAGGCAATTGTCATCGTACGGCCTTGTTTGCTTCAAATAGGTACGTGGTAAAGCACACCAAACTCCAGGTTATCTGTATGTTATCAGATAGGTAGGTAGGTTAGCTATTATGGGAAGTAAAATTATACAGTAGACCTAGGTACTATTGTAACGGTACATTTGTTATGATTGTTCTGCAACATTAACATGTTACCTACTTAAATGTTATAGAAAAACCGTAATTATGAAATAGATTTTTTTTTCTTTTCATACGGTGATTAGAAATAGCCCACTGCTTTCAAATCTGGCCGGCGTTCCATACTAGCTTGGTTCTATGACAGCGCTATATGGTTCTTGGTTCTATGTATGGCGACGTGATAAGAACTTACAACAATTTGTAAATCATTCGTTTTAAAATTTGAAGTTCATTTAAAATTGCTTAAAATTGAAATTTTATACAGTATGCCTATGTCGGGTAAACTCTTGTATACTAACACCCAATTCCGAATTAACACATGAAGTTACCGTCTTACATTAAATAATAATTAATTACATAATTCTATTCTATTCTAGAACAAGTGTACATTTACGAAATACTCGTAAATTACAGCAAATCGGCGAAAAAGCTAATGGGGGCCATTCAAAACTTAGTTAAATAATATTTACCATTTTTAGCGTATTGAGCCTGAATAGTTAAATTTATAAACGTCAGCTTTATACATAGAAACCGAAATCATGCTTCTTATAGCTAGTTAATGTGGTTGTGGGTACGTATTTTGCGACTGTATTGTAAACTGAAAACAAATAAAGCCATTCACTGGGCAGCCAACCAATAACCACATACATAACAATTTGTTCTCGTGCTTTGCGGCAATGGCAATCATCCAGTACTCACCATAAAAATATTTTCGACAGTACGTTAGCTTCATCGTGGGGATTTTTCTGTTTCAATATTACTTTTGAATCCATGTTGTAACATTAAAAACAGTTCGAAAGCTAAACGAATACAACAATGTATTACTAACACGAACCGATAATAAGTATATGAAAACTATATTTATCACGTAATTTTATTTCACTTGAAAGTCATGTCCAACTGTACTAAACTTCGCGTACTTTGGAAATCCTCTTGCATAATAAACTGGTGACTATAGCTTTTCGTGGAACTTTGTAATGCTCGTTTAGTAAACGCACGAAAAAATTCCGCCGTACATTAACATTGACCTTTCTAAAAATAGTGTATAGTTAATAGAATATTAATTCGTAACGTACACAAATATTAAAAAACAGTTAGGTATCATATTTTATCACAGACGGAATGGTAATAACAGCGGACCGCTTACTACTACAGATACGCTGGCGACCACAGACACCGCGCCACTGAACTCCGAACTGAGTGACAGCCGGGTACTCGGCGCTTTTCGTTCTCACTCTTCGCGTCCTCCCGTCCTTCGTCATTCGCATGTTTCTATTTGAAAAAACGCTGAGTCATGACTCGTTTTATAAATACAACACTCATTACACAAGAAACATTTACTAGAGAAACGGATAGAAAATTCGTAAGACATGGTTATCTTATGTAACCTATTTGTATTTATTATTTAAGTAACCCGTAACCTATAAGGCTGATTTTCTGATATATGTACATACCTCGTTGAGAGTAAAAATTGAAATCTTTTAATATTGCTTAACTTATCTGACTAAAACAAAACTACAAAATGTCAATTGTAAGTACTTATATACTTATTTTTAACAATTAATCAATTAAGTTGGTCTGTTTAGTTGATTAAATTGATTTGATTCTCTTTAAAGATCACTGATACTGATATAAAATGGCACAAAGCCGATGAATGATTGCTATAAAATGTATAACGTTCAGTTTATGTCTAATTTGTACGCCGTAAAAGGCAAAATATGGATTGAACTAATAACTTTTTAAGATCCTCTAATGTACCCATATTT
>DWQT01004738.1:0-10950 GCA_018244895.1 Myscelus amystis hages
TGTTCACACAGAGACATTCGATGTATACACTGAGTGTACGGTGTATAGTGTCGTAGTCTGAACCGGCCTTTAGACTCGATTTCCTTTTGAATGTGAAGTCTGAAACGGCTATAATAGTGAGGGGACTACTATTGAATACTACGCCACTGATTCCAAAACCCGATCACGTGTCTGGTAAGTTCTGAAGAGCGGCACACCACCGCTGTCTCCGGTCTATTCGCCTTTCGTTAGCCGACAGTTTTAGGTGCTTTTATTCGTGTACAGTTGAACGTCGTTTTTCGTTGGACTGGTCTCGTGGAAAATTGCGATAATTTTAATTATTAATGACCTAAACGATCTTGTTATCGACCCACTGTTGGTCTCGGTTCTCCTTTCTCTCATTTCTCCATTGTTTATTTGAGCAGATAACACAGGTATCTAATATTTTATGACGAATATAGACTTTAAGCCAAAGTTTTGCGTGGACGGCAGATTGCAATGTATTCATTTATTATCAGTAAATTATTTTTCGTCTGTGTGTCGTAAATTTTAAAATTGTTTAGTATATTGTGGTCGTAAGTTTTGCTGTCCTTTTCACTTTTTGTTTATGTATAAGTAGTTTATAGGGTTAATAAATTACGCCACAGCGCTAAGTACACTTCGTGCGGCAAACAAACGTGTTTATCTTTTATTCTTTCTTTCCGTAACTCGTTTTCGATTACCACCTCATGACTAATTTCAGAGACTCGCTCAACTTTGGCATTTCGGATGTATCATAAAAATGTAAAAGCTACATTCCTGTTTTCGCACCGATCGACGATTTATGCATCTATTCAAACGAAACAAACTGTCGCCCATTCAGATGCGATATCAACGGATGTGCGCTCCGGCGGTGTTCACAGATAAAATATCTTCCATTCACTATGTTATACATCAATGGAACGACACGAAAATCATTCTAATAAAACAACCTCTTAAATAAAGTAAATTTTTTTTCTTTTTAAATTTCACCTTTTTATACCTTTGCGGTACCTCAAATCAAAGTAGTGAGACTAGTGGTTTTCTTAGGACCAAGCAGGGTGCAAAAAATTAACCTAATGATCTAGATTCAACTTCCAGCACTCTGATGATATAAGATTGCGACCTTAGTATAAATCATGTGTGTGTTTTTAAAATAAATAACACCAATGCTACCCAATATAAACACAATAAGCTGTCACTTGTGATCATTTCTGGACCTAAGCCATAGTGCTATATCCTCACCTCACTTTTTGTCAGCTATAAAGTGACTTCCAGCTCATCAGCTCTAGTATAAATCAAATTGGTAAGTTTTAGGAACCTATTGCAGCTGTATATTAATTTGATGCTCTAGTATACTATTATATTGGGAAAAATCAGGGTCGGCAATTCCCTCTTCAATCATATAATAAAGGAAACGTTAAAAAAAATTACATTAAAACATAATCAACTAGGTATGATTTAAATATAAATGTGAAACACTTTATATTGAGCATTAAAGAGCAGTGGAGTTTGGTTGACAGTCTTTAGCGAAAAATATTTACTGTATGACTATAAAAATCACTAAATCCTTCAATTACTTACTTCATTATAGTGTTATCGTAATAGCTAATTTGCTTTGAATCTGTATCATTCTTGCATAGACAATCGAATAACTTACGACTCTATTCCAAATTTAAAATAACTAAAATCGGCAATGTCAACTACGACTTTATAGTTTTATATTTGAATATTTTTTACGTAAAACACCTACTCATTTAGATCATATTGAATGCGGTATGTTTATTTTAAATTCTTGGGGGTAATTTTTTGTGGTGAAAGCGTTATTCAATCAGGTAGAAACGCCGGCAGCTGACCGCAAGACCAATATACGGTTTAATATATCAGCTTGACAGTATTCAGGTAAATATTAAACCGACAGCTAGCCACAACCTAAGAAGTTAATTTAATTGATAAAGTAGGTAGGAGTTATTCTTACCTTTTTGATGAGTTCTCAGTCATTTTCGATTTAACAAAATCACGCAATTTAAACACTAAACCAAACGTACATTATATTGCAGAGATCAACATAAGTAATGTATATAGTTCATGCCGGCCAAAGTGTTAGTAAACTATTTGGGAAATATTGAAAATAAAACGATGCACGATACAATGCATCGCATGATTCGTTTATATCTGTCAAGCGCACTACTGACGTAACTCTGTAGCATACAGATTATAATTGACTTATCAATCAATCGCTGTCATAATAGCGCATAACGCTTCGTTTTACATAAAATAAGAAATTGAGAGTATGATCAAAAAATATCATTAAAACGTACTAAAAGTACTGTAGATAATAACAATATTACATCACAATAATTTGTTATATTCTCATTACTATTAACTTGAGAAAATAAATCCGTTTTGAATAATCTTTTAATAGGTTCTTACACAATATTTTTGACGATATAAATTATTTCGTTTTAAAAATTACTCAATTTCGTGGTTGTATTCTCGTTTTTCTTTTCTAGATTTTTTTTTCATTTCTTTAGTGGTATTTCATTTCACGCGCAATATTTTTATAAAACGTCAACGCGTTGCCAGGGAAACCTCCGGCTTATTTGCAACAAACGCATGGCCAATGGCAGAGTTCAAAATTCTTGTGTTTACTGTCACACTGTCAAGCTCCAATGCAATCGCGAAATCTATGTTATTATCGATTAAACTTATTAGTTAACAACCCGGTAAATGCTAGGTTACAGGGTCTAGTCGAGTTATAGTCAAATTAGAAGAAATGTTTAAGAATACTTTTCAGTCCGGTTTTCTGTCAATACTCTACAGCATAGGCAGCAAGCCATTACAGATTTGGGACAAAAAAGTGCGAAATGGGCACATAAAGAGGATCACAGATAATGATATACAGAGTCTCGTGCTAGAAATAGTCGGTACCAATGTGAGCACTACATACATTACTTGTCCGGCGGATCCGAAGAAGACCCTCGGCATAAAGCTCCCTTTTTTGGTTATGATCATAAAGAACCTCAAAAAGTATTTCACGTTTGAAGTTCAGGTGAGGTTGATCGCCTATTTACTACCACATTCTTCTAGTGTTGTCAACTTTGTTAAAATATGTTTGTGTGTATATTCAATAAAAGACTTATGTGTGAATTGAAATTTTCAGGTCTTAGATGATAAAAATGTACGAAGGAGGTTCCGCGCCAGCAACTACCAATCGACGACAAGAGTTAAACCTTTCATTTGCACAATGCCAATGCGCCTAGATGAGGGGTGGAATCAAATACAGTTCAACTTGGCAGATTTCACTCGACGAGCATACGGAACCAATTATGTGGAAACTCTTAGGGTTCAAATTCATGCAAATTGTCGTATAAGAAGAGTTTACTTCTCTGACAGATTGTATTCTGAAGACGAGTTGCCAGCGGAATTCAAGCTGTTTCTTCCAATACAAAATAAAGCTAAGACTGCTGTTGCTACTTAAAATTATTAGTATAAAATTGTAACACTAACTTTAGATAACACTATTAAATGTAATGTTTAAGTCAATTTTTATTTCTATTTCATGTTGTTTTTTACAAAACACGTTTCTATACAAGCTTGTTATTCAAAATATATGCTAATAAATATGCACAAATGACGAGTTGTTGGCTCATTTGTAACTTGAAAATATTCAATTTTAAATATAGATAAATTTGATATTTGTTACATTGAAATAGGCTTGCTTGTCTACAAGCTCTCTTGATAATAAGCAAGGTGAAGTCTTACATACATGTTTGCCTGGAATAATTCCAAATTATAAGTATTGGAGAAACCAATAAGCTGATAGTGTTTCATTCTAGTGAGGAGTTTTATTCTGAATGTAGCAGAAAAAGTTTTTTTCTTGCTTTTTCTCTACAAAAATTTGTACACAATGCAACTTGCTAGTGTTAAGTTATATGAAATTGTGATATGATAAATATCACTAAAAGATACTAAGTATTCCATTTAGCAGTACTGAATATATTATGTTTCACAGCTAGTAAGCTGGATGGAGTACCATTATTAGTATATTACTTGTGCTTATATGGATGCTTTTTGTCAAAATTTCTCTGTGACACTGGAGGTGCCTAAAACTATATCCGTAGTATGATTTTATCTAAGAGTTTATGATCCCATTATTCAATTCGATGAACACTGGATCATTTGAATAATAAAATTTCAGTTGGTTAGTTGAATCTAAGTGGCAGTTGAAAGACAGAAATTATCATGTAAACGTTATGATGCCTCTGTGTTACAATATTTAGGTCCCTGTATTAGTTTATCTACGTGCGGGTATCTAGATTTCAGCAGATCGTGCACAGCTGGGTAATTAAAGTTGTTGTATATTGCAGTTTGTTATAAATTTCCTGAAAGGATATTAATAAGTGTAAGGAACTTCGTTTCTGGCAGGGGGCGATGTTCTGACCGTACCGTTCAAATGATCGATTATATACTATATTTCTTTATCATCTCTTTAAATATAGGAGATTTACAGAGATATATTGACCCATCACGATATCACGGAACCAGAACAACTAGACACGTGAAATTTGGAAAGAATATTCCTTTCGGCGAGTAGAGGTCAGCTAAGAACGGATTTTACAAAATTCCACCTGTAAAGGGGGTTGCGGGCATGTTAATTATAATTTATATAGTAAAGCAACGTTTGCCGGGTCAGCTAATAATTATATAAATTAGCATACAATGAAATTACATATGACGTACAGATGGAATTTTAGCTGTATACAGTTTTAGTTTTGAATCTGTAATAATGTCATACAATTGTCAAATTTTACAATGTGATATCACACTGAAAGGTCAGTAACTTCGTTTACTGAAATGGTTTTGTAAAAATGGCGAATTTAACACACAAGAAGTCATTGATTCTGATATTAGTATCTATTTTATCGCAGTGCTATTCGACCGAAATTCTAGGTTGTGGCGGATTTGTAAAAAGTCACGTACCCCTAGATTTTTCAAAGATTGAAATTGGATTGTAAGTTAACCTGAAAAATTTTTGTAATTCAATTATCTTGTTACTTCGACCTAATTTCCTTTCAAAAAACACGCCTTTAATATTCTAATCAACCTCTTTATATGTATAACAAAAAATACAGCATTTTTCATTCATCATGTTGTAAACTGATCGTAAAAATTCGAATTATTGTTATAAATATTGTAGAATTTTTAGTTTTAGTGTTAGTTAATCGGTATGCTTAGAAATGATTATATTACAATGTTTATTTTCGTAAAAAAAAATTGATTTCATGTAGATACACAAAAGAGGGGATTCTTAAAGAGAAGACTGAGTGCGCCCCAACAAATGGCTACTACTTTCTTCCGTTAGAAGAGAAAGGAGACTACGTATTGAAGGTTCACCCGCCAGCCGGGTGGAGTTTCGAACCGTCTGTAGTTGAACTGAAGATTGACGGGGAAACAGACCAATGTTCCATTGGACAGGATATTAACTTTGCATTCAATGGATTTGGTATAACCGGTAAAGTTATAACCGCTGGACAGCAGCAGGGACCCGGCGGAATATCCGTTCAGCTGGTCAACGATGAAGGGGAAGTGAGGCACACAGTGACCACTGTGGGGGGTGATTTTCACTTCACTCCTGTGATTCCCGGAAAGTATACATTAAAAGCACATCATTCAAAGTGAGTGTTTTTCATATTGGACAAGTTATTTTTATATATAGTGGTTATTAAAAAATAGAATATTTCTCGTATCTAATACCAACAATATTACATCAAAGTTATTCATCTGTGACTATCCTTTCAGATGGAAATTAGACCCGTCTCAAGCTCACGTCCAAGTTAGAGAGGGTAATACAGTATTGCCTCTGGGTGTTTTGACTGTCAAAGGCTATGATGTGACTGGTAGTGTCAGTTCATTTGATAACCCTATTCCAGGGGTCCATGTGTTGTTATATTCTAAGGAGGTAAATTTTAAAATTATTTTCTAATATACAAAATTATTATGTACTTTTTTACACACCTTTTTAGAAATATTACAGATTATTCAGATTGTAAATGATTGTCATTGTATTGTTATGCCTACTAAAGTTTTTGGGAAATATTGTAATAGAATTATGTTAGTATGTATGTATGTATGTATATTAGAAGTATAAAACAAATGAGAACTTCAAGTGAATGGGATTCTGAGTGGCCACATGTATATTAAACTTTTTTTCATCTTACCCTAGCATTGTTTACATAAGCTACATTACATGTTTGTAGGAAAGCCCTAAGTTCCGAGTGGAAGGCTGCAAAACGGCTCTTTTACAAGGAGTTCCGGACTCTCCCATCTGCTACTCGGTAACCGATGTCAATGGAGAGTTTAGCTTCGGTCTCGTCCCCGCCGGGGAGTACAAGCTGATGGCCATGAGCAAATCCCCAGGACAGGCTACCGTGACATATAACATCAAACCTGATTCAGTGCCGTTTACTGTTGAACATAGCAGCCTCTATATCAAGAATGCATTTGAAGTGAGTTTTAATGTTGTATTGTTACTTGAAATAAAAGAGAAAATTGTATATGTGTCTAAAATAATAATGCATTTATGAAATCATAATTATTAGTACTGCTGTGTAAATGAAGAGGATAATTGTTGTGTAAAAAAGCAGCTTTTTTATTTGCTTCCATGGCTATAAGTTGCAGTACTCTCATAAAAGACATTTGATTAAATGCATGCCAAAGTCCTTTTACCACCAAATTCAGTCATTCATGAAACAGCACACATTGTCTCCTATTTAAAAACTAAATCGTAGCATATTTCACTTGTTCATGTTGTCTCTGTCGTCTTTGCTAACAACGTTATATTTAGGTAGCCTTGGACTGCAGCATTATTATCTTCTTTAGTGGGTGATTAATAATGATATCATTGAATTTATTATCTCCAGGTGACTGGATTCACAATTGTGGGCTCAGTATTGACCTCAGTCTCGGGGACCCCTATGTCAGGGGTAAGAGTGTTACTGGCTGGTGAACCCATTGCCACCACGGATTCTTCTGGAAAGTTCACATTAAAAACATTGAAACCCGGAGTTTATGTACTTAACTTCCAACATGGTGAGTTATTTGACTGTAATAACTTTTTAATTAAATAAGATCAGATACTTCTATATTAAGAGATTACAAAATATCAGTGGCGTAGCTGGGGGGGTGCGAGCGGTGCAGTCGTACCGGGCATCAAAAAGAAAGGGGCATCAAAGTCGACGATCTTCAAAAATTTATATATTTACTCTACTGTGTTCTGAAATCTGAAATTATTTTGACCATTGTAAAGGACATCAAGTCTTAAGCTGCACCAGGCAGCAAATCCCCTAGCTACGCCACTGCAAAATATTGATACTATGTGAGGTATAATAAGTCATTAATGTTTGAAAGTCTTTCAGTTGTCTTTTGCAAGTGACAAACAGAACTAGAAGGGATTACTATGGTTTGATTATGTCTATATAAAATTATAAAAATTGTCCTTCAGAGCACAGCGAGTTCGACGAGGTACAGCTGACGGTGCACCCGGGTGGACCTGCCAGTCAACTGCAAGCTATAGTAGCCCGGTGGAAGGTGTGCGGCTCCATATCCCCCCCAGACACGCGAAGCGTATCCATTTCTGTGATGGACGGCAAGACTGCTGACATGGCAAAGGTCATTCTGGTCGTGTCTTCGGACTCCGAAGGTGAGTTATCTTTTCTTTATATCTGAAGAATTTTTGAGTGTGAACATTATTTGTGATATTGAAATATTTACCATCTTGCTTGTATGGACGGCAAGATGAGTTGTGTGGTATACATAGGAATTGTTGGTATGCTGATATGTTTTAGGGAAATGGTGTACATTCCTTCCGCCGGGCGTCTATTCGGCGAGGGTAGAGGTGTCCAAGGAGGAACTGAGAGATGGATTACAGTGAGCCAATATTTATTTGTCATATTAAAATGAGGACTCGTAGTAAAAGAAGTGTATTCTTCACCAGATTGCTGTCAATGTCATGATAGAATTTTTTTGCGATTATACAGTATATAGGAGTCAAAGGAGAGTTTGAGATCAGTTGAAGATAATGTAAATTACATAAGAGTGTAGTAATGAGTGTACTGTAAGGGAGTGATAATGTCTCTCAAGCTTAATCTTCACTGGGACAGACTGTTGGAATGTTTTCCATGTTGTAAATAAACAGTCTCAGTGAAATGAATGTGTTAGCTGGTTCAATTGGCAGGTTCTTCCCCGAGTGGCAGCAGGTGCGAGTGGCGCACGCGGCGGTGGGCGGTGTGGCGTTCTCGCAGCTGCGCGCCACCGTCGAGGGCAGCGTGGAGTGCGACTCGCCGCTGTGCCGGGACCTCGTGGTGCACCTGCGCCAGCTGGCGGCAGACGGCGGCTACATCGGGGCCGCGCGCACCGCGCCCGTCGTGGGTAAGACCTTGGAACCTTGTAGCCTATGAATTTACGGATATGTCAGAGGTGTCGGGGGCGGTAATAAAGGATCTGCTAGACATATCGTTTATTACTGATCGAGCGATCTTAAATCTATTGTACATTATTTCTTAAACCTAACACATACAGCATGTAATGTTAGAAGAATAGTAATATTTTGGAAGAACTTACACACCAATATCCGAGTCCAAAATTAGTCTCAATGTGTACTCTGTTAGTAAGACAAATGATAATATGAGGTTTAACAGTCGTGGGTCATAGTGGATTGCAGCGACAGAAGAACCGTAACAATGCGTGTGTCGCAGAGGGCTCGTACTCGTTCGCGGAGGTGGTGCCGGGCAGCGTGGAGGTGTGGGTGGAGGGCGCGCGGCTGTGCTGGCGCGCGGCCCGCCAGCGCGCCGCCGTGCCCGCCGAGCGCGCGCGCCTGCCGCCCTTCCGCCTGCGCGGCGTGCGCCTCGCTCTCTCCGCCTCGCACAACATGGAGGTACCTCGCCCCGTCTCTCTTATCACATTATACTACTTGTTATTATTACATTTATGACCTTCTTTCATCCCTTCCGTCCTGTACGAAGCCCATCTCTAGTGATTGTAAATGATATTGCATTGAATTAAAGCAAATGATGAAATACATTTTAACCTGCAAAAACATTAATCATACGCCAAAATGATACACGACACAAGAGTTGGCGACTGTTTCCCAGCTGGAGTACGAAGGCGGCAACAATAAGGGCGTGCTGGAGGTGCCGAAGGGCAGCAGCTCGCACTGCCTGCCCAGCAGCGACACGTACACGCTGACGCCGCGCGGCTGCCACGTGGTGCAGCCCGCGCGCACCACCGTCGACCTCGCCGCCGACATTCTGCCCGTAAGACTCACCCAATATACTGCATGTACCTACTATCTTCTGACATGTTCTCGGATAGATATATCACGGGGCTCTTCACAGATGGCTCGAAGAAGGATCTCCTTTAGAATTATTTTGTTGCCCTTGAATGACCAACCGTCAGATACTTCACCTATTGCTAGGTTGAATGTATAGAACATAGCAACAGCCTTCTTAAGGTGGATCTACCGGTACGATTGCAATGAAGCCTGCCGGGTCGTTATGCATAATTATTGCAATAGGTAGTTATTAAATACATATACTACTATTACAACATGGCTAATTATCAAAAAAAGTCTTACAAGAATGTTATGAACAATTTATACATATATTTCAGACAGTGCATTTCATGGCGGTCGCTCACGCGGCGACCATCAAGGTGCTGTCTCCGGAACCCGTGGAAGACCTGGTGCTGGAGGTTAGCGCGGAGGGCACGGAGGTGAAGGACATCGGGCCGCTGGTGCCGTTGAAGCAGCCTCAGGGATATGCCTTTGAGCATACGCTATACTTAGCCGAGGTGGGTTTGTATTACATTATTTTAAAAAAAGATTTTATTTGCTTCCCATGTAAAATGCGTTGAGAGATTTGTCTCCTCTTACCTCCAGATGATGCGAATGCCTTTTTGCTAAATTGAATTTTAAGAAAAGGAGCTTAGATGAAGAAAATATTAATAAAAATCCCTTTTGTGTTACGGTAGGGGGAAATAACGATAGTGACGGCCCAGTCGGCCTCCCTGCTGTTCAACCCGCCGGGCCCGCAGCAAGTGCTGGGCCGCGGGGACTGCCAGCCTGAGGCGCTGCTGCTCAACGCCGAGAAGGGCTTCACTCTGGCCGGACGGCTCATACCTCCCGTAGCGGGGGCCACGATCACCTTGCATTCGGGTATGTTCTCTTCATACATTCTTTAAGCGATCAAGAATGTATCTGTCTTTTAATTGTATTTGCACATTAGGATTTTCAACATTTCCACAACAAATCATCTTCATAATGTTTAAAGTTACGTGTACTGCTGTTCCGCAGAGGATCTGACGCTGACGCAGGTGACGGGCGAGGACGGCGCGTACCGCTTCGGGCCGCTGGACGCTGGGCGCCAGTACAGCGTGACGGCCGAGAAGGAGTCGTACATGTTCGCGGCCGACGCCGACGGCAACATCCGCGCGCACAAGCTGGCCGAGATCGCCGTGCGGCTCGTGGACGACGCCGACGACAGCCCGCTCGAGGTGGGCGCAGTGGGCCCTTCCTTGCCTCTTCCTTCCTTCGCACTCGATCACGCGAACCCGGTCGAAATTCTCGATACGACTGCTTCCTCGGATATCGCGGTTATCTATCTATCTGTGCTAGTGTGACATATAATTAATTCCAAACGGTGCGACAGGGCGCGCTGGTGTCGGTGAGCGGCGGCGCGTACCGGCGCAACGTGGCCACGGGCGCGGACGGGTGCGTGCGCTTCGCGGGGCTGTCGGCCGCGCAGTACTACGTGAAGCCCAACATGAAGGAGTACCGGCTGACGCCCGCGCACGCCATCGTGGCGGCCGAGGAGGGCCGCGCGCACGCCGTGGCCTTCCGCGGCCGCCGCGTGGCCTGGTCGGCGTCGGGCCGCGCGCAGGCGCTGGGCGGCGCCG
>DWQT01004739.1:0-10950 GCA_018244895.1 Myscelus amystis hages
GGACCGTCACCGCGCGCCGCTCCACGCTGCGCAGTAACTTACCCACCTGGTAGCAAATTTCAAGTCAACCATTATTTCCCATTTCTATAGCTCCATAGTGTACCGGCATGAGACATTTAAGTACTTAAAGGTTTGCAGAAAAACACGCACATGTTATGATTTTTGCTAGTCTTTGGCAAGACAAAAATTTAAATACATTCCTCTAAAAACCTGCTTTTTATACTGTGCAAAGATTTAATTTTGTTCAGGAATTTGACATGATAAAATTTGAAAAGATACTTTGTGAACGCTATCTTTGTGGCTGGAACATACATACTTCTCACTGTCGTGCATTAACTTACTTGTGCAACATTATTGACAGGTTTGTTGTCAATAGCTAGCACGACGTCGTCCCGGCGCAGGTCGGCGCGGTAAGCCGGGGACATGGGCACCACGGTGTCCACGAGCACGGCGCCCACGCCCTGGCAGCACACGAGCCCGAGAGGCCCGCTCACCGCCGGCAGCACTATGTCGAGCACGAGCACTCCACGCCGTAGGGATACCTGGGGAAATTATATTACTTTAACAATATTAGTATGCAATATAAATCTATCTAAATAGTTACAGCGATATATTGACTCATCACATTATCTCTGGCACCAGAAGACCTAGACACTTGAAATTTGGTAGGAATATTCCTTTCGGCGAGTAGAGGTCAGCTAAGATCGGATTTTACGCAATTCCACCTGCAAGGGAGGTTGCGGGGGTGTTAATTATCATTTATATAGACTAGAGGCTAAAGGTCATCAAAACCTTTTTTCAAAGTGGTCTGAATAGATATCTGCTAGTGTTTTTTATAAACATACCCATCCATGTGAGTCGACTGCGAGTGCAGCCCTGACGACGCCAGGCCCGCCGGCCCAGTGCAGGCGCGTCACCTCCACCAGGCGCACGGTGAGGCGGCCGTGCGGCGCGGGGCCCTCCTCCGCTTCGGTGCTCCCCGGCTCGGATTTCGGGAAGAATGGCTTGTATCTAGAAAAATAAAACACGGCGTCAAAAGATTTCCTTGATGAACTGGGGATGGCAAATTAGATACTATATATGACTATTGTTAATTGAAACAAAACGGAATAGAGACTAATATATAATATAATATTAGGTCTGCCCTTTGTAATCCCTAGTCTTAGGTTCACATAAAATTTAAATAAATAAAAAATAAATATAAGTTATTTGAAGTGGTCTTAATTGAATGATTCGCGTTTACTGGTTGTTTTCATACTAATGACGCTATCAAAACTTCATTCCATATAGGGTTCTTGTTGATAAGAACGGGCATTGAGACTAGAATAATTCTGTACTGATTGTACAGAGCAACCGTACCTAATTTTATAATTTGGCAACGTATGTCTCTGCGCAACCGCTCTTCTTATGTGAGCAGCCACCAACGCCGCCAGCCTCGGCTTGAGCTGTCTCCCTTGGAACCGCCCCCGAACTCGTAGCTCCAACTTCGGCGGTGATTCAAATGCAAGCGCCCAATGCGTGTAAGGTGTGCGTCGAAACATCAAACGCACGCTACCGCTGATACTTTCAACTGGAACAAAAAATAAATTAATAATGAAAAGTAAGAAAAGACATATTAAGTACATTACAGTACATTAAACACAAAATCTTCGTTCTAAAACTTCAAGACAGATACGACAATAAACAAAATATATATATATATAATACAAACTTACTTAAGATATTATAAAGTAGCTGGGTAAAATAATATTGCCCTTTCCATGACATATTACCTAATGCCTCGTTGCAAATTGTCAGGAACTTAATTATTGAGCTATGCTGTAGATAGAACAGTATTCAGAGCTTTAGTACGCTCCAGTTTACTAAAAAATAACGTAGCAAGTCTTACCGGTTATAGAAATATTAGCTATCTTTCCAAGTAGCATGACGGCGTCCACCTCTATCCTGAAGTTGCCGTCGTAGGCCAAATCGAACCTTAGGTCTAGGGAGCGCAATCTCGCTCCATCCTCTTCTAACTCGGCGCTTAAAAGTCGTAAGTTATTGATGCTAGGGAATTCGGATCCAACTTCTAATGAACGAAGCTGGAACAGGTGAAACATGTTAACTCAGAAAATGTCCCTTTAAAGTCAAAGTAATATTTGTACGATGATCGAGTTGGTAAAACAATGGTTTTGGAATACGCAGATTACGAACAACTCATGTAACTTTTAAAGCTCATATAACTTCTTCATCCGATATGGTAATAAAAATAAGAGGCCCTCATTCAAAAGCCAACATTGTTCATTAGCTCTATTCTTTTTATAAAAAAAAATGCTTTAAATGGTTTCTTCTGACAATTGCTATGGAACACGGATAATTAAATATCGTATCCACTAATAGAAATCTCTAAAGTAAAGTATGAATGTATATAAGTACACCATAGAGCTCGAGAATTCCTGTTTGAGTGGATTTTATTTTCATTCTACGTACCGTTAGAGATTCAAATATCTTGCCGGATGACGTCTTAGCTAACAGTTCGGCCAGTTCGTTAGCCATTCGTCTCCTCAGCCAGCGCGTGTCGGCCGTGCTCTGCTGGAAGATGAACTGGAGCATCGCGTTCAGCACGCCTTCGGGAGTGCTGCCGGCGCCGCGGGTCAGCTCGTTCAATATCTCCTTGAAATACAAAATAAAGATCGTTATTAACGCTCATATTCTTCATTCTATCGGCTAAATTAATCTCACGGGTTCCTATTGATTTGTGGCATTCACTAAATATGAATCTCTTTAATTATTGGCAAGAAATCACTTAGAACCAGAACAGTTAATATTCGATGTATGCCATAGTGATAAAAACGGGCGCATTTCTATTGCGCTAAACTATTGTGTTTCCATACTGCACATATTTATATCACTTGAAGTTACATATTTTCCTTTAATGTAGGTATCGTTTTTCTTTCAGTAATAATTGTGAACAATAGTTAGTATATGTTCCATAACGCTTGCACAAGCATCGTATAGCAAAGTAAATATTGGAGAACATCGTGTAGTTTTTTAAATTTGTTCCGTAATCGAAAAATCGTTTGAACTGCTAGTCACTGCGGCATTGCGGAAATTGCATGAAAATTAAAATAAGCACGCGGGCGTCGCGATGCAGCTATCGTTCACTCTGCGAGCGTCGATTGAGGATTTTTATCGACGAGTTTCGTTGTTTACAACGTTTTTATTTGATATTTTAAAAGACAAAACTTGTGAATTTGGAAAGCTAAAAGTTATTTAGTCGGTACACAATCAAACTGATAAACAGTCAGCTTCAAATTTAATTGCCGTTTGGGGAATTCCTGTAATGCTATGGTATCTTATTAGTATGTATCCAATTTGAATTTGTATGTAAGTATCCAATAAGTGTTTAAGGTGTTTAATGCATCATATGGGCGTACACAGTTTTTATCTTACACAAGTAGGCTTGCATCTTGTACCATAAGGGAAAAGGTTTTAGATTGTTATTGCAAAGAATGGACATATTCACTTTAAAAACAAGCAAGAAGTCAATTCTGATGGCTATTACCTATAGAAACACTGCTATCTGTGACAAGTTATAAAGTCATGTACGTACATATAATTCTCACTGCTTATTCTACGCCTTTATTTAGGTAACCACCTGTTAACGATCTCAGCATTCCAATTTCAAAATCCTTTTAAAATCGGGCCACGTAGATTAATGCATATGGACTGAGATAGATAGTGGCGATATTTATTATAATGTTTGACTTTTCGTTTATGGACGTAAATAATAAGATTGGAGAATTTTGCGAGAACGTCTTGTAAACTTGGATCTCTGGTAATTCATTTGACTTTGCTACATAGAATTGTACTTCGACGTTAACGAGCCTGTAAACGTCGGGAATAAACTCGTCGTTCCTCTACCATGTCTTTATTCGAACGAAATTAGGGTGAGAGTAATTGTGGGCCGTTTATACGGCGCCATCGTCGCTTTAATGACAGGCGTAAAAGGTGAAGAAGATAGCATAAAACAGTCGAAATATAGTACCAATTTATAAATAATTGTGTTACTACAGTTAACAAATGTTATTACGAACGAATCTTAATCCATTCTATCCCATTTTGACTTTTTAAAGGTAGTGTTGCAATTAACACAATGTTTAACTTCGATTTATAGAGAACTATGATATTTTAAAGGCTGCCAATGTTAACATGTTTAATGTTTTTTAAATATAATACAAAATATTTTTTTTTTTAACAAATATTGAAAACATCACAACAAATGCCAAAACTGCTAGCCCATATTTGCAATACATCCCTCATCATAGCGATAAAATGGTGGAGGGAAATTACCTTTTTACTGAAGATACGTACTAGAAGGTTGGCTGTCTTATTCGTGGTTTTATGATGTTTTCACGATCGGTCATAAACAACTACATACATTGGTACACCTAATCTACGATATTGAATATAAGTACACCATTTTCGTGGTACAGTTTGGTCCAAATATTTTTCCGTTATTGGAATATATGTATGTAATTGTATTATTTAATGTGTTCCCTTACATTTGGTTTTATAAAAACGTTTATGTTCCGAATTGCGGCTTTTATAAGAATATACAATATATTATTAAGCATTCATAGCATTTTAATAACTGCCAAGGTAATTATTGAAAGCGGAAGAGTCCTTACTATTTCTACTAGACACTCGTTAATCAATTAAGAATTACATGAGAATACAAAATTTTAGCATCAAATAGGCATTTAGGTGTTAAAAAAGATTATTTACCGGCGGCAAAGTAACAGGTGTACTGGGTATTTCTTCCATGTTTCTCGGTTTGTGCTCGAAGGACCTGATATAGTAGAGCAGCAGAGCCAACGGCACGGCGAGTGCGGACACGGCGCCTAGCAGTGCTGCCAACAGCAGCCACGTCCAGTCCGGCATGATCGATTCTTCTAGCGTATACTAACTAGCAAATAATATATAATTTATTATCTTCGAAATTTAAAAAACAGTAACGAAAAACATGACCACAAAATGAAGGAAATTGCAATGTAATAAAAAGTATATGAAATAATTCTTGAGTAAGCGTCGCTGTTGAATGTACTTTCATTCCAATTACATAACACATTGTAGCAGTGATAGTGTAGTGGTTCGGACAGTCGCCTCCAGCTCTGGGAGTATAGGGTTTAAATTTTGTCAAGCTTGAACTACGAATTGTAAACATCGCTAGGAGCGAAGGAAAACATCGCGAATACCTTACCCACCTTATATTTGCATAATGTTATCTAAGGGGGGCGGGTGGGGTTCGCTCGTGTGGCATCAGTATGACAAATGACGACTTTTAAGAAAAAACGCACGCTCTATCTCTTATTATGTAAATGTATTCATACTGTTGAAAAAAAACTGTGTCAATTTGGTACCTGTCCTTTACAACGAAGTGGCAAGAATTGTGCATGAGATGAACCGATTGTAATCAGTATATCTACAGACATACGTAAAGTATGTGGAGATTGTGTAAACGTAACAATTTTTTTCAATTGCAATCAAATTTTGTCTTTAATCGCTTGCAAAACTTGTACCTAAATATCTTAAACATACATAAATAATATAGCTCTTAGCAGACGATATCTAAAAATATTGTTTTTAAATCCTAGTTCTTAGCAGCTAATAGTATTTAATAACATATTCTTTTGAAACGCAGAGTGCCTAGAAATTATGTATTGCAACATGAATTTGTTGTGTTTATTATCTTTCGCGATTGGGTGTGGACAGAAAGATTTTTTGGTGTGTCTTCTAAAATAATAATAAAATATGTTTTTATTTTAACACTAGAAGTTACATTCGGGAGGGTTTAAAATGTTATTACAAGATGTAAGAAACATTACTGGTTCAATAGGTCAGTATTTATGTGATTGCCAGTTGCTCTACCTTCAATGTTGTCATACACTTATCGCCTCTGCATTGATGTTCTACGTAATTGGGCGTATTCGGAATTTAAATAGGTACACACCGATAGAAAACATCTGCCAGTAACCAACGAAATTAGGAACCTATTAATTTATTTATTGGAAGCTTGATCGTGTGTAACAATTTCTCTAAATTTATATAAAAACTAAATTTATATTACTGCAACGTAACAAGTAGCTGTAATTCGATTTTTTCACATCGGATGCTTCAGAAGCTACGAGTATGCTCTTAGATCTGAAGGGTGTGGTTGGCAGTGGCGTGCATGAGAGGCACTTCAAGTCCTGTTGTTCTCATGTTCTACCGGTTCGGAAACAGTTGGCATCTCACACAATGACAACTTGTAAGTGAAATAATCATTTCCCTAAAAGGAAAGGTTTTAAATTTATTAAAAATTTATCAATAAGCGTTAAAGTTTTCGTCACATTAGTGTTAAGAGTAAGTGTCCTTAAGCTGTTTATATAATTTAATGCTATTACTGCATTAGGGCTTGTGTGGAAGTGTTGTTTCCATTTCATGTTTACTCATAATTCTATACATCAAGGCCTTATTGTTAAAGTGATATTAAGGCAAGATAAGATAACCTTATTCTCTGACTGCATTTCTTCTGCCCCTTTCCGGGATTGTTTCAATGCATCTGTCAAATTATGCCCTTTCGACTCACATAATCTTTCAGCAAAGTTATATTTAACTGCGAATTGCCGTCACTAGCATAATTTCATATTCCCTAATATCAATCATATCCATGTACATACTTATATTGCATTTCTAAATAATGAAGAACACAACGTTACAGATTAAAGTGAATGTTTTGTTGTTGGTACTGCGAGTGTTATCACTACCATGTTAATTGCGTAATAATCTCGCAATCGTAACTCAAGCCACCTATCTATTTGTTGACCGCACACATATTGGTTCATAAACTGGAGAAAAATGGAAATATGTCTATATAAAAACAATTGTGGTGGTCTATTATGAAATGAAGAATGTATAGGTACATACTGTAAAATGTTTTTCAATCCTAGACTTTTATGGCGACACATATTATTATTTGTTATTCTTATCGCTTCTTGGCGGGTATCTAATTAAGCAATTAACTATTTGATATGCGATAGATATCCTGGAGACTAAAGATCGGTGAGATGTGCAATATTATCTTACCTGAAACATTATATTCAAAAGCAAGGAAGACCAAAAATATTATATGATTAAGTGCGTATTATTCGTCTCTAAGCTAATATTTATAAATATTAAATTCATATTCTAAATGGGGTTTTTTCTACTTTATAACATAACATGACGTGTGCAATCACAACAAAGAATATGTGTGCGTTTATAACATAAAGATGTATTGCGAAGGAGAGAAAAATATTACTCAATTTGAATTGGGTGATTGCGATAAAAACAAACGGTGCATGAAGAGAATAACAACCGTGCGTCTAGTTAGTGGAACCACTCACCTGCTAACAGATTTACCTAAAAACAACTTGTCCTACATAATAATCCATGATCACTACACAACAATTGACATGAAACTATAAATCTCTTATATGATTTTTATTTTAACCTGTTTACTAAAGAGAAGGCGGATGTTCAGGTGAAAATAAAAGTGAATTCATTATACGACGCCAGCCGGTGAACCGGCGGCGCTTGTAGTTTCCTTTGCTACTGATGTTCTTGGTGTTTGATATAGCACAAAGGCTCACGGAGCATGCGCGGGCCCACGCCAACCTGACCGGCGTTCAGAGAAGGTATTGAAAGGCCAACGCCGAAAGGTGTTTCGTACTGTCGTTTATGGATCATTCGATGTCAACCCGAATATACCTGTTGCCATCAATAAATCCATATTTTCAGGACAAAAAACAGGTTGATATTGTAAATTATAATCATGTTTATCTATTGTCACAGGTCGTTCGCATAATTTGGTAATCGACGCGAATGTCCTAACGTTGGCAAAGGACGCTTGCGCGTAAAGCCGATCGATAGACGCCATATTTGACCGGTACCAGCTAGGAGTAGATAACATTTAACTATTAGATAGTGAAAATTGAAACGTACCAATCTGCTTCATAAAGTAAATAATAAATTAGAATGGACAGAAACATATTGAAATAAACTGCTGTTACTATCATTAAGTTCCTCCATATAAACATTGACAAGACAAAAATTATACTGGAGATATTTATTTTTACGTATTAATTTCAAATTTGCAATACACGTTTCTAGACCAAATATAGAGCTGAGTTCTAAAAAATAAAATATTAGGTCTATATATTTTCGGCTTTTCCATTAACAGTCACGCAAGGGTAAGTAACGTACCTAATTACCGTTTTACCGTTGCTCAATGAAATAACCCATTGATATTGAAACGGGCAACTGGTGTATCGAAGTCGGTTGTAACATTTAAAAAGGTAAACGAACTTGCCAACGAAGGGTTGAGGGCTGCTTAACGCCCGATATAGAAACCAGTTTAATAAAGTTCACCTTTAAGATACGTTGCAAGCAACATGACAACGATCGACATAATATATTTGCGAAAAAGGTTTCGGTCTTGATGTTTTATTAACGACGCAACAATTTGTATATGCATTACTACCATGCAGTTATTTATGCATCTTAAGCAGGGTGCCAATGACAAAATGTAGTTTACAATCATTTATCGATTACATTAGATTAAGACTGAAAAGTAATTTCAAGCTCTGTCGTCTGTATACGATGTAAGCAAGATAGATTGTAAAACATTGTTAATTAGTCCTGTGGTAGTTTTACTGCCATAATTTTTATCCCGCGGAAGCAGGAAGCCGTCAGTCGGCCTTTTACAAGCCATATAAGAATTCTATTCTGCTCGATGTTAATTCCTGATGTATTGCCGTCACTTATTAAGATTTGCGCCGTTGTCCTTTATCAATGATTGCCATTTACCAAAGCATACTGTGCTTTATTGATGTTAAAATTTATTTTATTACGTTGATTAAAATTTATGTCTCCCTGTCAGGGAAACGAATCTCATGAAAATGCGGCAAGTCTTGTCTAGACTCTCAAAACAAGTCAAATCACAATTCTGCTATAAAGGAGGTCTATTTTAATTTTACTAAATACTTATTTACGTACTCAATAGAATTATGAACCAGATTTTAGACAAATTATACAGGAGTAAAAAGTTTTGCTAAGGTAAAAAATAAAAATGCTATTTACATTTTTTATACATTTATTCAAAATGTTTATGTATAATTATCTACATTCGATAAACGAGTATGATCCATACACATAACAGCTCTACGAGGAACGATCGAACCTACAAACAGTATAGTGATCCAGGCTCAAAGTAACTTAGGACGCCCCGTTAATCTCTTCTTCGTACGATCTTGATTGAGTTTTGATTCGTAAAACTTTTAGGTTTGTGCAAATTTCCGAGTTCGTATAGTCAATAAGGTTTGATATAACGCATATACATAATTTACAATTTCACGACGTTGCCGCCAAAAACAGGTCACACAACGGACAATATTAACCATTTTCCACTTAAGACATAAATACTGGTGATACTGTGGTACATTTTGATTATCATTATGGATTTCAGACGGTATCGAAATTAGGAAAGTTGCATAATCCTGAATAACGCATTTAAATACTTGTCCTTAAATTAAATATTTATTCGTAATTCTAATATGACTTTTATCACTTAAGCGTCAGACAGAGCAGCTACACCTGGAAGCACTTTACCTGCAAACAAGATTAAAATATTTAAGTTTAAAAACATATTCGCCTTTATATCAATACAGACAATATTTATTGATAAATCAAAAAACTATTTTCCATCTCTAATATGTATTTAAGCCCGAATCCAAATAAATAAATTCGAACGAGTTTTTTCTCTATTTCATATCTCGGCCGCAGCGAGGTCGAGACAGAAATATGATAAAGGATTGTGGATAAGATTGAAATTATATTGGTCTAGTAGGCGGCATTGTTGCGACCAGAACTATGTTTTAGAATAGACACTAAGTGTTGCTTTAATACTTTACGTGTAGTTTCACCTAAAACATGCCTCATATGATACTTCGCGTTTTCTCTCGTTATATGTATTAACAGTACAGGACAACGTAGACATAATAATAACAAACTAATGTATTGTTTAGGTCACAAATGTGACAGGTATTTTGGTAATTTCATTATCGTTTTCATAATTAATGACGGTAAAGTTTTGTTTACAAAAATATTAGCAACGTTCCATGTAAAATACGAGAGCTTTCAACCCCGTTTCATGTTTCGGGAGCTTTATTACAGTTTTCTCTTTGCAACAGCTTAAAAACTTTCATCAAAGCGATAATGCTCTGCTTTTAATCCGTTACGCACAGAACGGTGAAGAATAATTTCTACGACAAACAGTTGAGATATATTGTCATTTCCATTGTTACCACAGTGGTATGAGTGACGTTAATTATTATGTCGCGATCAGCAAGCAGACCTTGAGTTCTTGGGAAGTGACTACAGTTTTATTGTTTACGTGAAACTATAACTGATTCCACGACTATTGCAAGAATTTTCGTATATAATTCTTCTTAATTAATTTTAATTATAGGTTTCATCCAAGCAACCTGGGTAATGCACTAAGGCGAGATCCCGTTGAGTTAAGAGAGAAAATGGGACGGCGTAGTGAATTATTCAATGGAAAAAGATAGCGCACATAACGGCCTACGTTAAAACGCGCCATTTACGCCCACGGTATTTAGAAGAAAACAACGAGGAACAAGGTCGACAGTAATGTCGCATCTATCAAGTTTTCGAACATGGTTTGTTTCATTAACCGACTTCAAAAGAAGGACGTTCTCAATTCGGCCGGTATTTTTACCTTTTTTATGTATGTACACCGATTTCTCCTAGGTTTCTGAACCGATTTTCGTAATTCATATTTTGTTTGATGCGAAATCGTTTCGAATTGGTCCCATAAAAATTTGATCGATGTAGGCCCATTAGTTTTTAGTTTATGAGCATTATTCGCGG
>DWQT01004740.1:0-10948 GCA_018244895.1 Myscelus amystis hages
CACGCCACAAAAGCCCGGGTGAAGCTGTAGAGGCCACTAAGGTCAACAGCAAAACGTCAATTAGGAAAAAAAAAAAACTTAATTTTACATTCTTTAGTTCATCGGACAAACAGCTATCCTGAATGTCAGTTAGCATGCGCATAATTGTCACGTTTTAATCTGTAGGACTGATGCTTAACATGTTAAAGATGAAAGGTCAATCAGTTGCGATTGAGTCCTAATTTTTCTTATTAAAAGAATACTGTATTTGCTAATCCATCAAATCCTTTCCACTGAAATTATCTTGTTAATCTGGCTTAATTTACTTTTAGTAGTAGTTTACTTTTACAAAATAAAAATATCTAGTCTACAATCCACAACAAAATATTGGAGTAATGTTTGAAAATGGAAGACTGGTTTCGAAATGTATGGTTCTACAGCCACAGTAGGTATTTATAGCAAGGGCTCTTTGGAGTATCATGTCGCGACAACTATAGAGATTGCTCCATATCGATAACATGTTACATCTGTCTACCCACCTAACTGATCGGTACATATTATAGAACTAACTATTCTGAGAAACGTGAATATTTAATATCATTACGATTAATAATCATTACATACCATTAGGGATATTAGTTGTAGCAGCGCTAATTAATTAATTAATCCTTTCGATAATAAAAATTAATTATTTTTAGATGTACTGAATACTTTGGTACGCGATGCTGCAGAAATAATACAATGTATGTTATATCGAATTACGTTATAAATCGTAAGACTAATTCGGTGAAAGTGCAAATGTCTCATGCTCTTTTATTATTTGTAAAATCGATTTAGCGCTTATCGAGTAAATAGCTATAACAAGTGCTGCGTGTGAGATATGCCGCATTATCCTGATAATGACGGCGCTGGTTATCGTTGACGCATATTATGTTCATAAGCATTATCACGAATGAACTTGCGCAAAACAGTGTTATTCATGAAGCGATAACAACGATGGCTAGTATGGGGAAACCCCGATAACAGAATACCGGCGAATACGGCGATCAAATAAAAGATCAATCAGCGTGGTTCGTGTAATAGATTTTCGATATTTATTTACACAATACTCTTTCCCCCATTCCAAGATCTTCGCGACAGTCACCGTACGTATTTTCATATTCACTTAACATTTTTCTTGGATAAAAATTGAACCTGTAACCCCGGTCAATAATCAGAGTTACCAACCAACTTCACATCAATAGTTATTGACCCTGAAACAACAACGTAGTGTTATAAAAATATAAGTTTCCTAAAATACTAAATGGTAAAAAGATTGGCACGATAACGTTATAGTACCTTTAATCATTATAAAAATAAATATTGTAATAAATAAAAGCGTGAACTCTGTATATTATACTTTATTATAAATTGCTTCAAATATAACGAAATTCCATAAACCGCTAGAGCGAATACTGCGTGGGTAGGTAAGTATCTTCAGTGTTAGTATAGTGGCATGGAACCTTGCCATGACGCAAACCAGTATTTGCTTGGTATCTTGAACAGTAAACTTCACATTTTATTGTACTGTTGTACCTTTCTGTTATAACGTACATAATACCTAGGGACAACTTACGCAGCGGTCACCTGATTCAATATTAGGAGGCATCGCACAAAGTATAATCTGCATTATATGAATTTGTAAATACATCGTTATTAATCTGGATATTTATGTACATAAGCATACTAGCTACATAATACAGGTACACCTAAACACGATATAAATATCCACACTTATGACAATTAAATAAACCATTATCTAATTCAAATACTAATAGTGTTTATTACATTTGAAATTTTTATAATATTAATAAATCCTTTTACAACAATGTCAATCATATCTGTCAATCCCTAAAAATTATTTCTTTACACTTGAACAAGTAGAAAAAAATATTTAATCCTAATCAAAGTAACTGGTATGGGAAAGTAGATGAGTGAATATGATTCGAAAAGCTGTTTACAGGCTTCTCAAGAATCCATTAAAACGATAACGCGTTCTTGTTTAGGTCCAATGTGGGTTCTATACTACCCTTATTGTACCCTCGCAAACAGTCTCGTTACAAGTAACGCGCGACCTTCTCGCGGTTACTTATTTTATCGTAGATTAGCCGCGCCCGCGGATTCGTCCGCGCTTAAATTTAAAAAAAAGTTGTTAAAATTTTAAAATAAAAGCACTTATACTAGTCTAAATGCACTAATAACAATCGCTTTAAAGATGCACAGAAGAAATGTTACCTAAAAAGTTACACAATAAAATTTATTAATAAATGTAAATTTTATTACATATTTACCAGCAACCCATTTCAGAAGCAACTGTCGCCATATGCCGCTACCATTGAATGTACGTACATACTCGTACATGAAAGTGCAAATTGACAAAATGTTTCAACATGCATATTGAAAAATCGACAAGATATGGATTTTGTCTTTACACATAAATTAAATTATAATTCAACTACGGAGATTATTATAATTCTAGTGATCCGACATTGTTAGAAAATACAATTGTTAACAAAATTATAGTTGAACTATGAATATGGCTAGATATAATAAACAAAATATCACAAAGTGGGACTCTGGATCGCTCCCGCCGTTTCCGAATACTTTAATGGAATCGGATGTTTCAAAAGTAGTGACCGCACAAACTCATCACAAAGCCCGTTTTAACCGTACGTTGCCCAACGCTTTCTATCTATCCGTTTGTAAATTTCGTTTAGAAGCCTTTTACTTGTTTGATGTTGAAGTGTTTAAAGAAGTTATCATGCATCGCCGCAAATCGAAAAGTATCGATGAATTAGAAATTATAAAATGTATAAACGCGACCTATTCGGACCATGTATACGCGTATGTGATAATCTCATTCAAAATTCGAATAAAATCACATTTTCCAACTATTTAACTCTCAATAATTCCTCGAGTTGCTTCAGTACATGAGTCATTCCTAGCGACTTGCCACCTTTTGCATTCATCTTTATTACTATTCAAGACAGCCCTCCACATAAATGGAGTTTTCGACACGATCTAAAGGACGTTATTTATTTACTTGTGATATCAAGTTCCCGCGTGCAACCCGGCCTCGTCCTTTTTACGGCACTCCCGAATCTCGTATCTCGGAATCCTTTCCGCGTGCTACAACTTTTAATGGGTTAAGAGGTTTTAAGGGTTCCATAGATAAACTTCGCGGGGCCTTTCAAATTGAGAAGTTCAGCGTCGCCGTCTATTTGTCACAGTTATCTGACTTCTACAGTCGCCACGTAATTGAAACAAATCTTATAAATCGTTTGCTCTTGACCTTCAAGAAATGGCTACAGTTCTATAATATAGCTTGGAAGAATCTAAACACTGACATTTGTGGAAATTAATTATAATGTAAACACGTTTAGAAGAAAATTGACTTTTATTGACAACATTTTTGGTAAGTTTGCCAAACTGATGAAACGAAAATAACGGAACGATTTCTTAGTTTATCATTTCAACGCGAAATCTTAATGATTATAACAAATGTTATCGGGTCACGATTTCATTAAATTTTGGGCGCCTGCCCTTTGACATTTTCAATAATCTAATTCCTAAGAGATAACGTCAGACTCAGTTTAAGTTCAGCTCATCTTCAATATCCATTAAAATATCAAATGAAGTAAATTTGAAGGCTCGGAAATGACTCGCTTTTCAGTGTTCAGTAAAATCTCCTAACGAACGGAGTGAAGAGTTCGGAAATTTGTATTATGATTAGTATTGTAGGTTGTAGAACACCTATAGAGTTCGATGAAGGCATTGCCCCAGAGATAACCCGGACACTAACCAACCATATTTATTAACACCTATTAGGACACACTGGACTAATCGACACTAACAATCGCATTTCTATTTTTCGGTACCTTATAAAGATTTTTATACTCGTAGTTTGAAATAATGTATCTTTTGTTTTTTTTCTTTATATTGTAGGATTCTTTTCATATTTGCTACATCTCTTTTAATTAAAACACGAAAAATTATAAAATATAACGTCCCTAGTTGAATAATCTTAAGCAATAGCATATTCAACACCTGTATGTATCGTAGCCGTATTATTTAAAATTGTTACTTTGTAGTCAGCGTAAACATTTTAAAGGAACTATCAAATTCTTATAGCGCAGAAACGTTAACGTAGCTGTGGGTTTATTACAGTGCTGGCGCTCTACTCCCAACCTAACGATCCATCATCTTCTGATAAAAGCCGCCGATATAAAGCAACCTATACACGAACTTCGCATACACCGAATACACAATATACTCTACAGTTTTCTTTATATTTTAAACAAGAAACGTTTACTCATTTTTCTCCTTGAGATAATATCCGACAGTAATGTAAAATTGAACTTCGTTAATAAAGTCACTAGAAAAACCTTATGTAAACTCTATTAGTTTATAATACATATATGTATTTAATTGAAATAATCTCCAGGGTAAATAAATCCAGTCGCTCAAACACATTCCCCTAGTAAAGCGTAGAACGTTGACTTTCGTGTTTTCTAGTTACCTATGAACATTTTTAAGGGCTAGATAAAATCATAACATGCTATTAATATTTTCTTTGTTTATTTCTGTAGTTAATTTTCACTTCACGATAACATTACGTGCATTTAAATTAGCAAAAAAACTATTTTTATGTTAGACAGGTTTCCTTTCACATAAGCTAATGGCAAATAACTTTCACCCCTCTAGATGTAATAGTATGATAATATGTAAAAATGTTATACTATTTACATGAAAACCAGACGGCGAACGCGTTCGTGACATATGCTTGGTATGGGAGATTTTGGCAGTTTATCTAGTACTCTCCGCATAACGATTACATACTTCCTAACACTCCAGTTTTTCTTCATCTTATTCGCTTCAATTAACGAATCCATACTGAAATTATAAACGCGAGAGTCTACCTATGTCTCTGTCGTTTACGCTTTCGCTAAGCCGATTGGGATGAAATTGAATATGAAGATAGCTGGAAGCCTGGATTAGAACAAATCAACTCAGATGTTTTCCATGGGAAAATCTTGTTGCTTTTCAAATAGACTAAGTTTAACGGGAATCGTAATTTACTTTTATTTAATTCAAGCTTGTGTTATACTCGTGCGCCGTCATTACTAAATGTTGGTTGATTAGACGAAGGCTCCCCGGTTTCACCACGCTCGTTCACTCAGCAGATTGCTTACGAGCTCCTATCTCATTTCCGTCATAATTGCATTTTCTCGGCTTGACCCGCGGTCCTTGCCTGCGATTTCTTATTAACACCGATATATCGGACCACAATTAAGCCAGACGCGGGTTGTTGACACACACATGACCTCCTTATGGAATACTTACATCAACAACTGTAACGCGGGAAATAAACAAATAGACCTGCGGCCCTTAAATATATCTAATAATAAAATAAGCATGATTGAATGGAAAACATTTGAAAACACAGCCAACACGAAATCATCTGGTATAGAAATATAGGTATTTGGTAAAGTATATAATAATATGGTATAATTTAATGAAAATCTCTTCAATAATTGCAACTTATAGATGATATTCTGAATCCATTGATACCTAGTCTTAGGTTAAGCTGAAAGAAACATTCTACATAATTACTGTTTAGGTTTAGTGAATCACTTTCCTAATCAATTATAAATTGTACAAATACTAATTAGCTTTCTTTACTGACTAAATGTTCAAAATAGATAATAATGAAAAGAGGTCAGCCACATGCGACTTGCTAATTATCTTGCTTGCACCGATCCCATTTTCCATCATAATTGCATCCTGCTCTCGCCCTAATAAACGCCTCTAAGGCTATTACTTGCCTCCTTGTTGACCCGTGATCCTTAGTCTGCGATTTCTTATTAAGAGCGATAAATTGGGGCGCAATTAAAGTGGACGTTGGACGTTGAATGATATATGACCGCTTAGTAAGAGATTCTAAAAGCTTATGCTTGAAAAGATCGTAAAAGATAATAGAAACATCTGTTTTACGATCCATTTATTATGGAGAAGCTAAACTTTGAATTTTAATAATTAGAATATAAATTTATCGAATTTCAGACCAAATCATGATTTTCAAGAAGCTCGGAATGGGCTAAAATTAAACTGTCCCTTGGACGTTGACTGATGAATAGCCTCGTGTAGTATTTACCAACAATTTGTGCTGCGAGAGATCGAAGCGAAATTCGAACCGTAACTGTCTATAGTGAATTTATTACCCACTGAATTAAATTCTAATTTATGTACGTATCTTGGTATCCAGATTACAAAGCAAAGATAAGAAATGTGGAAGTGTGAGAAAAGCGAAAATGATGTTTATCTTCTACCCATGAAGCCCAAGCAGCAATAGTGGCAAATATTTTGTGGAAAAGATGAACCAATGAAATTTTTAGCCATGATAGGCTAGCCGTCATGTTTCTTCTAATTAGCTGAATTTATAATAATCGAATTAATGAGGAAGTGTTATCGAAATTTGTTACTTTCCTAATAACAAAATTTTATGCATTCTACAAGAATTGATAGTTAAAGAAGGCTCAAAAAATTAATACATTCCAGTACAAGCTAGGTTTTGAAGTGTTTCAATACGTCGAAAATATTTAGTGCTGCCATCTAGACCTTCACGCAATAAACATCAACGTTTTCCGTGCAGGGAACATCTTGGTTGATAACATTGCTTGTAGTTCAATGGTTCTCCGATAGATGGCTATGACTTATTCCAGTTTGTAAAGCGGTTTTTACATTGTCTATAATAATACTTGTAAACTAAAATATAATAGGTACGTAACAAAAATAATTTGTATTTAAAATTTTACATAATTACAAAATGGTTTAATTATCACCGTTGTGACTTTTATCATTTTAGCAAACTGTAAAATAAAAATAAACATAATTATACTTGTGTTAGTACTCTAGTACAATTGACCCGTACACATTCTTAAAGTACAGTCTTTTTTATATTACGGTTCCTCTCAGGCGCCTAATTCTATTTCGTGAAACTTTTAAAGAATGTTCCACTTTCGCTAACGTTAAAAGAACTTTCAATATGCCCCTCACAGTGCAGAAAACCTTCGAAACTTCGAAAGTTAAAGTAATTTAGTAAGTTTTATCGTTTTTATCACTTCCAACAACACGATAAAAGACGAAATGGTTCCTGTAAGTACTATTAGCAAAGCATTAAGCATAAAGCATATTGTATTACGTTAAGTCTTAAACATAGATATTTATGTTATCCAAAAAAATATTTTAATTCTTATGTAAATACCGTATAATACATTATAAATTATATACGTATGAAAACTTGGTTAATGCTGTCATTATTTTAAAAGATTATGGTTTAAATTTACATATAAGTTTAATCATCTAATGTTTTTGTAACCATGAAATATTATTTAAAATTAAAATACTGAATGTATATGCAACAGGCCTCTATAAGTGAGTTATGTTGTTAAAGATAGAGTTAGAGTTTATAGCAGTTGGTGTACAGAATTTCAAAAACATGTAGTGATTTCCTTTCAATGAATTTGTTATTAAACAAACGACAAAAAAGTCCTACAGTCATTAAAGTAAATGCACAGTAGTTTAATATTCTGTTCGTTACACTTTAACGAGGTGATCTACTTTCGTAAAGTCGAGCGGACATCTTTTCACACGCCCCTACAGTGCAGAAAAGCCTTCTGAAAAGTTCTCAAGTTAAGTAATTTAGTTACTTCAAAGGCAAAAAGTTTTCCCGCATGAATGTCATTTTAAATCCGGTTTCCGAGATATTTTTAAATGCATATAAAAAATTTCCCGCATAAGTCTGACGCGCATTGGGTTACGATTTCGATTCTGACCAGAATTTATCCTGCTTTCGGTGTATCTATAAACACGTCTAGGTATAGCACAACTAATTTTAGATTGGAAATACAAAACAATACAAAATATCGCTAATAAAAAGTGTCTTAAGTAAGCGAAATATTCTATTCGAAATCTCATAGAATGTAAGTGTTTTATTTAAATTAACTTAAATACATTGCATTCCATTTCCATTTCACTCGTAACTTTGTTAAATCTCACAATCCTCATGCAAGCAAGATGCATAAGAAGGGGTATCAAATATTTATTTTCGCGTCTTAACATATACCTACATAGAGTAATTTACAGTGCCCCAGTAAAACTCTAATCATTTTTATAGTATAAAAACACACCTGATAGTAAGCGGCGCCATCGCCTGTAGACAATAATTAACAAAAGTAAAGGCAAAAACCGCTGGCCGCACTCCACCAGTCATTTGATTAAAAAAACGAACAGCGACGTGTACATCAAGTTAAAAGCCATCTCATTTTTGTGAAGTCTCCCACTAACATTGTTATTTCCTTTTAACCAGAACATAAAGTGGTTAAGGCCCAGTTAATTAGAGTGCCGCAGCTGAGCAAAGGAGACCCTTGACCTCTCGTTAAGGGAGAATTTAAGGAGCATGAGACCAATTTTGTGGTTTTCTTGTACTGAACAACAAGTTTGTTATTACGTGGATATAAATATACAATACGTAGAAATCTGTCGTCTTCAGGGCCACATATGTGCATACGGTAGCTGTATTTCATTTTCGGCCAAACAACGACCGCGAATGAGCAGATTTTTCATTTTTTCCTACATATGTACATGTGATAGTCATAGTACTTTGGAAATGTTCTGTTTATGCCAAACGCAATATAATTTCCAACTTGGCGTAAACACAGAGATTGGTCTAAAAAATTGTATTCAGTATCCCCACGCCCACGTAATGCATTAAGGCATCGGATGTCAAACGGAAAATTGAGAATGATCATCTCAATAAACGCCGCATTCTTTGATTAAAGGAGACATCGCTTTTTGCTGCAGTCGCACAATTTAACGCGTAATTTATTTCCTTCGTACGATACAAGCACGCGAGGGCGTTTTGGGTAGTTAAGAGGCTCCAATAAATTGTGTGCGTCTGTCGCATTTTTCGTAAGGAGCGCACTAAACGGGCCGAGGCTCGTTAATTTCGAGTGAAACTGTTGGCCGCACGAGACCTCTAACGTCGCTTTTCGTGACTGATATTGATGTCGCTTCGTTTTCAGACTCGTACTTTAACGTGACATCGTAATGCCAGCCGGCATAAATAAGCGCCAAATGATAATACAGTTTTCGTAAAAAATGACTTTCCGCAACGTGTTATTATCATATTCAGAACATTTTGCGTAACTCTCACAGCCATTTTTCTTAAGTACTTATTGTAGGTACTTGTTTATGTTTTATATGAAACTTACTATGCATTTTAATGAATTAAAAATGTCTTAATATTATGGCAGAACTGTTAAGTCTCTGAGGTTCTACCGCCGCTCCTTTGTCGTGTTTCGTTATAAAGGTTAGAGTGGGAAGACACCGGCTAAGAGATGAAGTATAGAAGCACAGTCCTCAGGGACAGTAGCATTAAGGTTGGGCTCAAGCGGCACTGAAATGCTATTCGTCATCCGATACAGTGAGATTAAGGCTGCAGACAATACTTGTAATCCGGCGTTCAAGAAGCTTTACTTTATATTTATAACAAAAAATCTACATGATAAAGATTGAAAGAAGAAGTCGAGTTCCATCGCTTTGAATTCAACACCTGAATAATCTTACGGGAAGTTATGGAAAATTTATTCCGTTTGAAATAAATTATCTTACAAATTCAGCTTAAAACTTGTGAAAGCCAACAGTTGTGTTAAACTTTATATGAACACAATTTCATAATGGGCTTACAGTTGACGTTTGCCTCACGAGCTTGTTATTAATGTTTTAACGCACCGCAATAAAACCTGGAAGATTAACTCGTTATTTTGTGTCGAACTTTGTTCAAATTATACTTTTTATTTATAGATTACATATATTTATGTATATATTTGGAATAGGTGGTGCCTGACGCTTTTCCGGCCCTGTTGAAGGAGTAACAAAAATATCAGCAGCGTTAAATGACTAACGGCTACTGAAACAGTAATAGTTAATAATTTAATGGAACAGGCTGTGTTTAATTGTAACGTTCGTGCTAAATCTGGCCCCCAATGTACCACACGTGCGCCACGTTGTCCTTGGTGTGACCTCTAAATTACAAACAATGGTCCAAATTGTGGAAAGTCATAATTTTGTAAATTTCCAAATTTATAAACAAGTACGTTGATTAGTATTTTCGGCACAATAATGTTCTTTTTGTTCATACTGACGCGACCATGCTTTTCGTTTTGAACGGAACCGCCTCACTTTATCGTTTTCCGTCTAGGTGTCCCCGAGAAAATTTTCGGGACGCAAAATTATCGGGTTTTCCTGTCTTCATTGCGATAGACCGAGAAATCTTTTAATAAACGCGGAAATAATTTTATACCCTGAAAACCCCACTCTATGAGAACAGACCAGTGTGAAGTAGCAAAAAAAACCAAAGCAGGTAAAGTTTCTTAGTCAGTACACAAAGACATCTGCGTTGATACCACATCTTTAAAAAAACCTTATATTTATACTAAACACACATATTACCTTGGAAATTCTTCATTTTATGCAAATGGGATTCCATTTTACGCTGGTAACATTCAAATTTTCTCCTCGAATCCATCGAAAATTACATTTCCGTGTGTCTCTGAGCTCCATCTAAAATGGCACCAAAATGTTGTTACAGAAAAAAAAAACACAAAAATTTCAGCACCGTTTAAAATTGAATTTCATACAACTATTGCGCCCAGAACATGAAGGACATCATTCATAAAATTCGATCAATCTCAACATTTCAATATTTATTATCATATTCACCTGTCATATAGTGACATATTTAAGCCGTTCGGAAATTATGATTAACTAGCGATTTGCCCGCGGCTACGCGCGCTTTAAATTATTGTTTACGACATCACATTAGAAATCTCACAAATAACAGTATTTCTCTACTATATAATTGGTGTTA
>DWQT01004741.1:0-10947 GCA_018244895.1 Myscelus amystis hages
CGTGTTCACACAGAGACATTCGATGTATACACTGAGTGTACGGTGTATAGTGTCGTAGTCTGAACCGGCCTTAACTCGCAAACTGACCAATTTTATGACTGACCTTATTTGAGGAATCCGGACCCAGCATTTGGAGCTATGCTTCGACATGTAAGTCAGTCAGTCATTAAGTCAGTGTTCCTTTTCTAATATTCTGATGCACAAATTAATTGGACACAATTTAAAAGTACACTCAGTGCTCTTATCCTCTAATTCATAGACAAACTAAATTAACATTAGACATACGCCATTTAAAAACATACATTTAAAAAAATGTCTATGATTACACATATTCAAATAACGCTCTGAATATTTTCATAGATAACGAGATTAGTCGTAAACGCCCTATATCCGTCACTCACGTAACCAACTCCCAGACAGTAACTCCGGTTAATCTTGGATAGGTAGCATTAACATATTACTTACATAACCGTGTCTACGGATTGTGACGACAGATAACAGAGCCATCCATAATTTTATCTATGGATTGTGATTACAGATAACAGAGCCATCCATAATTTTGTCTATGGATTGTGATTACAGATAACAGAGCCATCCACAATTTTGTCTATGGATTGTGATTACATATAATAACGCCATCCACAATTTTGTCAATGGATTGTGACTACATATAACAAAGCTATCCACAATGTTCACTGCGCTGTTGGATAACACAATTGATGTGGGCGTACAACGCGTGTACGCTGGAATTGGAAGACTTGGAAGCTTGACCTGTGGCATTACCTGTTCTTATAAAGAGCAAAGGTGCGATGGCTGAAGTTAAAACCGGAGGCATATTTATAGCTCGCTTCCGGTGATGGAAAACGTTTCGAAAGTGCGCTGTCTCGTGCGCGGCGCTTGTTTATTACTGTTAATTTATATGAAAAAACAATAAAAAAAATATCATTCTCATCGCACATATCGATAATTAACGTAGGCAGAGACACGAACAGACATTTATAAGGCGAGTGCGGCGAGACCCGGGCGTATGCTTTAATCGAATGGGAGTCGTATTAAGGAAAGCAAGGTCAAGTGTAGGAACCTCTAATTCACGTGTTCTGACGTTGAAGCATATTAAGTTTCCAGGCCCGCAACTGTTAGATATCCAGCTTCTGGCTAGCCCCACGGGAAACGCGTGATTCTATTGTATTTTTCACCGCTGATGATTTATTTCCATACTGAGAACTAACAAACCGTGGGCTTGGAGGGTGAAAATTAAAAACAAATGCCGTCTAGTTAGTTATATACCATCTATAAAGAAAAGTACGATAAATAAATTAGTCATAAAGTACAACTTAATAAATGTGCATTAATAATGCTTGCAGATAGTAACTCGCAAAGCAAACATTAACAAAACACATGAAAGTTTTCCAATTCCGTTATTGAAATGGCAAAGGCGTATAAACGCCACCAGGTGTAAATTACTACTGCATGTAATAAATATCTGCATCCAATATTATGTAGAATTAACGTTGTACCTGCAATATTTAAAAATGCAGAATTTTATTTAAAGAATAGTATCTTTATTATAAACAAGTTAAAAATATATAAGCTTGAGGATCGAAAATAAACGAATAATAAAACTTTTGTGTGCAGAATTTTATAAAGGGGGAGATATACAATGAACGAATTAAGAACCTACGGGGTCCGAGGCAGCAAGCAAAATCAAATGACATATTAACGACTTGTAGAAGTCTATCGTAATACTGGCCGGACAGTAAAGCGTAAGAAATTGACGATATTTATATAAATATTACGATACGTTCAACGGTACCCAAATGCTCGTTTCCGTGAGTGACTTATTACAATCTGTATACATGCCTATTTACGCGATTTCATTATTCATATTGATTTGTAAAGATAGTCGTTGCACAAAATTTATGCAATGGAAAGGCATAATAGCCATCATAACAAAAACTGTATCATAATGCAAATTGTTTCATAAATAATAACACAAATCGTTTCTTCAACGCAAAAAAAACTCGCTTGCAACTGGCCAGTTCCACAAGCTGGCACGATTTTTTCGTCAACAGTAAACAAATGCTCCAAAAAGAAGTTGAACACGATAATTATCTTCTCTGCCATAACCCATAACCATGAATCAGCGTTTCCAACCGCGGTAATTTATATAAGACACGCACTAACACACTCTTTTTAACACACTCGAGGCATTTTTATTCAGGCGGATTATAAGCACCTTAGCCAATGTCAAAAAGAAAAAAAAAATCATACGCCGCGTCGTCTGCAACAACGCGACAAATTCGAGAAGATAGCGTTCGGTTGCTGAGCGGCTGACGGGCTCGCACAGTTTCACATGTCCGTGTAATAACTATAGGCAACTCTTGTTAAAGTACATGACTAGACCGCTCGCTCGCAAGGCGCGGTCGAGAACGAAACGAATGCAATTATTTCATACTTGATGCTTACGTCCGCCATGATAGGTAAAACTCAAAACACAAACGCGGGCACGTATTGTACATATTTTTTAATTGCAAAGATTTACGCGTTCACAGCCCGCATTTTCCTAATAAGCGTTCATTCGATCACTGTGTGTTATTGTTAAGTTTTGAATTGGTGTTATCGTTAAGGTGATGTAATGCGTTATCTCGAATACATAACTTGTGTTGGTATAATAAATTAAAGCGCTTCGTCGACGACAATGCGTGAATGAAAGATAAATTTGTTGACCTTATGTATAAACAACTGCCCCCCACGATTATACAAACAAAATAGTATAAACAATAAATATTTCAATCCACTCGGAACGTTTTATTGAAGGAAACACGCATTTTGCATGTCATTATCTTTTTAAATATTCACTGGTATTGTAAAGCCGCTTTTGTGACAGGTAATACGGCTATTGTGTAGTAAGCGCGCCTAGCCTACTTTACCTGCCTTCATTTAACTAACCGATTCAGTCTCATTTCTAATATCAAGGCTAAAAAATTACCGTTAGTCTTATGTAATCGAAAATATCGTTATAAAGTGAAATTCAACGAATCATACAAATCGCGTGGGATCGTTGTTAAATGTTATTTCGTTTAGTAACCGGTTGATATTGTATGAATAATAACTAAGAAGAACTTGAGAAGAATGTTTTCATAATAATTAATAATAATATTCGATGGCTAAGATTTAAGTCATTTAATGTTTATAAATTATATTTTTACGACACGCACATCCTTATCGTTTTTAAGTTAACATTATCATGTCACGTTTTATATACAATATAACTTGTTGATAATAAACAGTAATGAATTTTCATGTAGCATTTAGGTGACATAACGCATCAAAGTGCATTAAATGTACAAAAACAATGCATGCAACACCTGGCCTTTCTATTTATAGAAGTGGAGAAAGCGGTTCTATTTTCGAACGTTACAAAGTAGGCAAATAGGAAATTCTAATTCAAAATAAATATTTGGTTTACCTTATAGTCAGAGATTAGGTGTGTTTATCACTGTTTATCTACGGAATGATCGAACACTACACGGAAAAACTTTCGCACGCTTCCCATTCGCTATTCAAATCGAATGTTCTTGCGGTGGAACAAGACAATCCACGTAAAATGTACACCGCAACTTACAGCGAACACCACTAAACAATCTCAAGAACAAACGTCAAAGGATTCGGCTCAACAACGCGATGGCCGCTACGACCACTAAAATTATTGATTTAGCAGCGTTACAAAACAACAAAAGATATAAAACGGGCCGACTGCACACCCCCGCGCGGACGAATCGATCAGAATGATAATTGTCGCGCACAAAGAGCGGTGACTACTCACCTAGACGGGAATGCACACAGCTTTAAAACAACAACACATTTACACGACACTGGCTTAGATTGTTTAATTTTAATGTCACTGCACTGTCACTGTTGAGTTTTGGGTTTGGATAACTGAGTTTATACGGTGTTTGGGGGTTAATTAGTGCGAATTAATGGTGATATTTGTCGCGGAGACGCGAACGTTTCGACGACCGCTAGCAAGATGGCTCCGCGTATGCCCGCGCGGCGACCGGCCCCCCCGCGCCGCGCGTACGTGCAATGAAAGATAGGTGGCCGGCGCACACCGCACCAGCGGTACGACGATCCGTCGCGAGATTAACCTCGCGACAGATGATTCGCAGGGACACAAACATTTTTAATATAGGATTTATCACTTAAAATATATTAGTTTTCGATGAATTCTCGATGATTTTATCAAACTACAACTATAACTTTAATCTCAATGACCGCTTTTAAGTATGGTTCCTTTATAAATTAACAAGCTTTGTATTTTATCAAGAGAAATCGCAATATATCCGTAGCATGTGTTCTAATAAATTAAAATGAACTGTGTACTTTCAAATAGTATATTATATAGAATATTACTAAACAAAATAACTTTAGTGTCTTGGTATAAAAATCGCTTTAATCGAAAACATTAGAAATTACTTTATATGTCAAAGGTGATTAAAGTTTTTTAATATACATAATGATACCATAAAAGGGTTTTTTAAGCATTTCGGACTCGACCTACAAATCACGAGACATATCTCCCGACGTACGTACCGGCTGCGGCGCACCCAGTTCTTTCCCTTCACACCGCTTTGGCCGTGCGGAGATCCCCTCCCCCCTCTTATATACTGCTCTCTTTACAACAAAAAAAAACACCAATTTCCAAATTCCGTCCAGGCCAAGCGCTCTCTCACTCCGAGCTAAGATGGCGGCCGGGTTCCATTTTGATGGCAGATTACGCGTCCCTGCGATTGTTCAAAGCCTGTGCTCTTCGCGCTATAACCGTTACGAACGCCACTATAAACGTATCGCACACGTTTTTCGGCTATTTTTTCCCGTTTAGAACGACGGTCACATCGGTTTCGACGTACACGCGATATATTTCGTAATAATAAACAAAATGGCGGTGATTGGTTCGGATTATCGTATTGATTGAATGCTTCGGCCGCTCTCGGGGTTGAAAGAAAGCCGTGGAACTAAATGACCGCTTTAAAATGTAGTCGCGTTAGTATGGTTTTGTCTCTTTCGTTAGTCGGGCCGTGCCTACCTGGAGACGTAATAAAACGTGGGACGCCGCGCCGCGCGATTTGACCGGCAAATGTTATGAACGCGACTCCTATGTCTTGTACAAATACAGATAAATAATTTATGTATCGTTTTATTACTTATCAGAATATCTCGAGTATGTATCGCGCTTGATAAGCAGTTTTGTTAATGCCAAACAATAGTAAAACTATCGTAACACTGACTTGGCCTTTGCAGACTATTGTAATTTTTTCAGTAAAAATAATTCACGTCTATTATATTAAGCGCTTAATATAATAGGGGTTCGTTAATCTGTGTTAGATATTTAGGACTATATAATAGAAATTAATGCATTTAGTGCTCTACCAACTGAAAATTCGCTATATCGAAATATCCTAATAAAAATTGCTACAATAATGGAAATAATAAATAAATTAAACTTTATTTATTAACCGACTTCAAAAAGGAGGAGGTACTTAATTCGGTCGGTATATTTTTTTTTTTGTAGAATTCGCGTTTTATGAATAACTCGAAAATTTATACAGAGAAATTTTTTTAGAAAATATTCTAAGTTCAAGTTTAAAAATCGATTTATTGAACTATGATCGATTTTACACTAATATTGATAAATACGTCATTCATCATAGGGTGATCAATGGCAAGAATCCACGACATACGCTATGAGACTGACGACTAAATAATGCTTTATTGTCATTTATATACGCGTGTTCCGTAGTAATAAATCGGACTTAATATAATTGGTTATTAATCACTAGTAATTAATAAAACCCGTTAGTGATGCGACAGTGATCGGTTAAAGCGGCACAATTTATATAAAAGATTCTCATGAATACCAAGTAACAGATACAATATGTAACGGATAATGTCATTCGTTACTGTGGCAAAGATAGAAAAATATAAAAGATCTATCTATACGACGCAATCAATTCTTCATTTTTTTATTAAATCAAGTTTATCATCCGGAGTATTTCAAATAAATCGAAAACTGACACACAAACATTTTTTATTTTCGAATAAATGAGGTAGAGTAAATTTTAAACAATAAATAGTTCCCCGATGTCCTTTATTAGCAATGGATATGGATTTCCAAAATAATTTCTTATTAGAAAATTATCGCAAACGAAGCTAGTAGCTAATAATAAACTGGGTTGTATCGCTTGGAGCGGTTCAGCCAGCATGAAATGAAGCTTAGAAATATCGTCATCGGAACCTATTATAGTTTTAACAAAGGATTCAGGTGGAAAAAATAATGATTAATGACCCACAGTTCCATTAATGATACTGCAACAATTACTGTAATGTTACACTACAAGTATGTATTACTATAAACTTATTCTATACAAAAAATATTTAGTTTTTTTTTTAAACAGGATTCCAAAACATGTAGAATCATTGGGTCATTCACTTCATAACATATAAAATCAGTGACCATTCACGAGTTGAACAATTCATATAATGCGCATAATATCTGCGAAGTTAGCATACGTTTTCTAGTATTATATTATACAACCATTCAAAGTTATAAAGCTTTTTGTATTGATATTTTTGATTGAAGAAAAATGATTAGCTCAACAACACTGTTAATGTTAAGAAAGTAGTAAGAGACCCCTTCTCTTACTACTTTTTTAGCCCATGGACGAACAGTAGGAATAAGAATCTTGATGCACGTTAACTTTCTCATTAGACATTTAGTCAATTAAGTTAAGGTTATCCGATACTATACTAAACTGAGAGTGACCAAGACAGAGCAAATACATTTGAAAGAACTTCGATGATTTTACCAGAATTCAACGGATAACAATCTAACTCCAACCCCTGTCATTGCTAAGCTTCACTAACCACTGGGCCAGCGGGCCCAATTTACAAATGTATAAACGATGGCCCTTAATGATCACACATCGCTGTATCGAGCACAAAGGAGCCAGTGAGGCTTCAAGCATCAAACAAGAGTTCGGATCAATCGATACGGTATTCGTAACGCAGATGATTTGGGATTCCCTCGTGGAAAACTGAACGAAAAGCATTCAACAGTGGCAACCCCTGTTTTTGTATAGTATACACGATATTAACCACTCGAGACGGAATGGCCAAATGTCGGTGTGCTGCGACAAAATAAATAAAAGTTAAAAAAATTAGGGAACACGCTTTTGGGAAGTACCAACCTAACAATAAAAATAAATAACGAATCTACAATTTCACTCTCATCATTTTTTCATAACGCGCCCAAAGAAGTATAAGTTCAAAAATAATTTAAATTAAGAATACTGTAATGTAATATAAGTAATATGAGAAAAACATGAATTGTAACGGAAAGAAGATACATGCATACATACATCTGAAGGTAATAAAGGCGTGTTAAAAAATGATCAATTCCTTATCAAATACGTGTTTTCCTACAAAGATTTTCCAATGGAACAACGTAATGAAGTTTGCAATGTATATTTTTATACACCTATTCTTTATTTTAACGTGTCATTTTTAGCCAGTCAACCCAAACGTAAATTTAAATATGGAAGACGAATTAAAAAAAATGTATTTTAAGGCTGTCTAAATCGTATAAGCCGGTAATTAAAATAGTTTGGAAAGAACAATAATATCTTATAACTAAACATGTTGAATAGATAAACAGAATACTATGCGCCATCAAATAATTTTGCAGCGTGACAAAACACGAGTTGTAATGGCGCGTACGGAACACTATTACACAAACCCGATTCGCATTTAGCGAATTTCTTGTTTTATATCGACTACCTGTCAACCGTGCTCCATCAGCCCACCAGTTTAACTAGAGCCGACAGCTACCTTGCAACTCGTATGCAACACGAAAAACTGGGAGGTCAAATAAAATGGACAGCTGCAATGAACCAGTATAAGAAGAGCTATAAATCACCTCCCGAATGCTCCGTTCCTTCCTCGTTCTGTTAGTGGCTGGAGAGGCGAGGGGGGCCAACGCTGGCCGGTGAATCCATCTCGCTAAGATCAATGACCGACCGGTCGCGCTCTGTATGTGTATTCCAACAATATTACCGTGTCCTCCAATCCTTACAGGTAGTGCAACGTTTGTCGTTCTATGTAGGCTTATTTTGTTTTTTTTTTGTTGTACAACCAGCCATGAATATTACGATTCATGTAACATCTTTAACCGTTGTTTCAATGAGTATCGTTGATCATAAAATGAAACAACACAAGAGAGGTGTCAACGGACACCCGGATGGAACGAAGTTCCTTTCGATTAATTGGTGAAGGAATTGTAATAACATTGTATTTCTTTTAATTGGCAACACTAATGTGTCGGACAACTTCCGTCTGATTCTTTTTCCGTCCAGCCTCCTTCGCAACGCGCGATAAGGAACTTCGTTCCAAAAGCATAGGTATTCTGCAAATGGTTCGACAAATTTTTAGCCCACTACTAATTACATATTTGGAGAAGCTGACAACTCTGTGAATCAAACAAAGAAAGAAAGATACTGTTTATTGCGACTGTTTTACAATACCTCATAATCTATACTAACCTACATAAATTTGCATTACAATAGAAGTGAAATAGCAAAACAGGTCGTTTAGATTAAAAGCTAAATTGTATTGCTAAAATGCAACAAATGTAAAGGTGCACTGATAAAATACGACGAAAGTAGATCTGGCAGTACGGTACTTGTGTTAATTTTTTTAATTATTCAGAAAATCCTTCAGTTAATAGACTGCGGTCATTGAATATTCGCAATAAAAGTGAAAAAAAAACGCAATTTTGTCACGTTTTTAAATTTTTGTAAAAGGATTTTGTCCGAAATCCATTTTCCTGTAATTTAATTAAAAATTAAGAAAACACAATTATTCAGAAACATAAGAAAACACGAAATTAATGTAAACGAAGCTTGACAGGTATGTAAGGAGTGATATTTGGCACTCGGTGCTTTCTACCCACCCCGTTACGGACCTGACGTAATTGTATAATACAACACAAAGAGCAAGAGTTTTTATTATTGAAACAAAAATAGAAAACTAAAAAATAATAAAACAAAAAAGTGCCATAATAAAAGAAACAACGAAAACTATACTCAAAGTTTAAGATGACACTGATTTTTATGGTGGCCAATAACAATCAGTTGGAATTCACATGCATAAACACTAAATGCTCTCTCCGCGCTGTCGGTGCGTAAGCACATTCAAAGACGCGGTGAAATATTGTGCAACGCACGACGCATAATTACATGCGTGCCTAACTCCGAGACGGACGTGTAGAACGTTGTTAGGGCTCGTCCACGCTGTCACTCGGGACCACTGGTACTGGATTACAATTGGTAGCTCCTGTTTGTCTTAAGAGACGACTTAGCGGAGGCTTCTGGGGTCCTGGGTGCTCAGCCAACGATGCTGAGACGGCAATTGGTACCTTTTGCTTGTTTTGAGGTCCTCCTGTATGTTTATGTACACGAGTTGTATAGTCTCAAGACTGTACTCGTGGAAATTTGATTAAATTCCATTTTTATTCGCAATTTTAATTATTGACGTCTACGAGTATCGCTGGACGCTTTTGTGCGGATTGGTAGTACTTAAATAATGGGTTCATTTGGCAATTCATAGACGTGTTATTAGCGAACCGAAAACCTTGAACACTAATGAGACTATCGATTGTTAAATTAACACGTTTCATACAACTTTCATTTGTCCATTAAGGTTAGGCATACGCGTGGGATGGGTGTCGGTGTGTACGCGCCCTAAAACGGGATAATTTGTGAATATGTGAGAATCTGATAGAGCGGGACAGTGATATCTTGCTGTCTCGCGGTTTGCACAAGTGTGGCATATCAGCTACACCATAACACAATTTCTAATTCTAAACAACAGCATAAGCTTAAGCAGCATTATTATGTAATGTACCTAGTTATGATATATATATATAGCAACATTACATAGCGTTTAAGGTGTTCAAGTGAAAAATCCTTTTCACTTGAAGTAAGTCAAAAGAACTATAAAATAACAACTTTCAACCAGTACATAGATAAATTAAAACAGTAACCAATCAAGAAACAAACCGGTAAATTGGTATAATATAAGTAAATTCAAAATTCTTGGACTACTGTGTTTATAATATAGGTACCTTCACAATTCTGCTACATTGGACTACCACTGTTAGTTATAGCGATGCGCCAAAAATCAGTGTCCTACATAGAGACACAAAATGGCTTCAAAGATAAAGCCATCCAGCTTATTTCTCACGAGCAAGCAAGATAACAGATCGGTAACCAAACTTCCTATTAACATTGAAATATCGATAAAAATTTCTGCAGGTAACCTGCACGCTCAGAACGACAAATATAATATTCGCCGTGTAAATAAGTCTTAAATTCTGTCACGCATTTCTGACTTGACAGTACATGTCATATTTTTTGTGATGAACTATCAATCTACAAAAGTGAACACATAACGGCCTCTACATACCATAGAGTTGTCCATAAAATTCTCTATGGTATATAGAGTGCGCTTTACACATACTCAGGAAGCTGACTGTGTCCTTAGTCTTATATTGAAAGAACTCTGTAAAACCTGTGTGTCTGAAGTTTTTAAAGTAAACTTTCCAACAGACAATACTAAATGGTTCGTTGTTAATTTTTAAACGGTTTTAAAACAAGATGTGTAAATAACATTAATGTATACTTTGAGTTAAGTTCCATGCGTTAATGTTACATTGTATAATGACTGCCCTACCTACCTTCCCGCACCCCTCTGTTTCCGATCAACAACACGAATACCAGATAATTGGGACTTACACGTTTAATTACAGAAGCGGAAAAACTGTATCTTATGTTCACAGATAAAACAGGAAATGAATATGGACGTATGTAATTCATATTGTTAGTTCGTTTT
>DWQT01004742.1:0-10945 GCA_018244895.1 Myscelus amystis hages
CCCCCCGCCCGCCGGCCCCGCGCCGGACTGCCCGCGGGTGCCCGAGCCCGATCTTGAAGCCGATGAATCCGGTAACAGCTGTAACTTATAATTTGTAGACATACTTTATGAGAAAATAAAGAGAACGTAACGTAAACCCACTGACGTGTTTATACCTGAGATTGTGAGATTGGCTGATTACGTACGCGCGCAGATGTCTATTTATTTGAGTAGAATCTGTAAATAATATGACTTGCTCAGATACCGAAGACAAGAAAAGGGAAGAAAGTGAGAGTGACGTAAATCAAACAGCGGAACTTTGCGATGCCGATACCGTAGAATCATCTCTGCCGCCCGACAGCCGGCAGAAGCGTCTGGCGGAGCTGCAGGCGGAACGCGCCGCCTGCGACCCCACTCGGCTACAGGGATTGAAGGTATTACTTCACAGGCCCGTCTGCTTGTTTGTCACGCTTAGTCGTTATAAAAATAAGCTCTAAGTTGATGTAACTGGAATAAATTTCAAATATTGCTTCCCCATACACTCATCCCTGAGAGATCCTAATTAATTTAAGACGATTTTCATAATTCTCATTTCGATTTCTAAGTTTCGTTACTTTATTTTTTGTTGCTATGTGAATTTATGTTTTTAGTTAGTTGCGTTGTTAGTATATCGATAATTAATTATAAAGTTGGTTAAATACATTCAAAGAAACTGTCCTTTATTTGTCTAGGTCCGTTGCGAGAGGATCGTGCATTCTTGTATCGCCACTCTTCTGTTACATCTAACACAACATCAATTTACAGAACTCGAAGGTAACTAATATTATAGAAAATATATAAGTATACCTATATACATACTATTATGTGTATAAAAAAAGTTAATAAGGAATATTTCTTACATTGGCTGGCCTAAGGATATAGCGAGTATTGAACGATCTATAAGAATCCAAAATCTACATACAAATGGATGTAATTACTCCAAAACGGCTGTGACTAATTATTGTTGTAGTTTTAGGAGCACTGATCTTGCTACCCCTACAAATTAGCTCGAACTTATGGCCTATCGGTAACACAAGAAAAGGTGTTTTATGTATTTCTGCTGTTCTCATGTTCCACCCACGATGTGTTTAGAGGAGATGCAGCGCGCTGTGTGCTGGTACCTGAGCTGCGACCGCTACTGGGAGGACGCGACGCCGGCCGCGCGCGCCTTCCCCTGGCCGCTGCTGCTGGCGCTCGCCACCGGCCTCGCTCTGGCCTTGTGCATGTGCTACTACATCATTTGGATCGTTTTCGAGTGCGTATATCACTTACAAGTTTTCCTTATTATACAGAATATATACTAATAATGTTATTTATATTGACAAGCCAGTATGCTAGTTTTAGTATCGCTGTTATTAAATCTATGGCGCCTCTTTAAGTAACAATACAAATGTGTCTTTAAAAGATACGCACGTTTGGGATACGAGTCTATGGATCTAGATCTAGAATAGAGATGTTGTCTATTCAATCTCCTGGGATAGTTTTAGATTGCATGTACATACTATTTTAATGTACCGATTTGACTGGCCTCGTGGTCGAGTGGTTAGAGACCCGGACTGCGAAACCGGAGGTCGTTGGTTTCATTTCCACCGCGTTCAAACATTTGTGTGATGAGCACATTAGTGTTTGGTCGTAAAAAAAATATATCTATATAAGTATTATATCACATGTATACATGTATGTTTATCGGCTGTCCGATTAAGCACACGAGCATTAAATTGCCTAATTTGCAATCAGACAGCCGTGTGTGAAATTGTCCTAAGATATTAGGTATATGGCCGACACGCATTATGTCTAGTTCGGAGGAAGGCAGTGTGGCCGGTAGCGCGTCCGTTTCCATGACGACGCATTCCTCGCCGACGCGCACGGAGCGCTTCGCGGCGGAGGAGGCCATGCTGGACGAGGACACCGACGACCACTACATCTACGTCACGTACCCGCCGGAGCTCAAGCGGCGGCTGCTCGAGAGGTACGCTAAGAACAGTGTCACCTTCATACTACTCACACCGTTTATGAGACAGACTCGCGTCGACTGAAACTTATGTTATGTCAATCGTTTTAACATCACACTGACACGGTTGAAACATTTAAGGTACTAAAAATAAAGGAATCCAAAGAACTCACTCTCTTATTATCGGATATCGGATTACAGCTCTTGCTCTTTATACGGCAAATATATTAGATTGCAGCTGATAAACTGTGCCAGTGAAAACGTAAAGACAGCATTATCAACTGTATTTATGTCCAATTTTCTATATCTACAATTTTTCATGAAATAGTCATTGTATGGTACCTAAGGCATTATTTTCTGTAGATTCAGTTATCCATAATACACGCAAAGTATCAATCGTCAATAACCCAACACCTAGTATTGCGTTTGAATATTTTGTAGAATCGCCATAATCCCGGTTTTAGGTTCATCTGCCTTTTATAAAAAAGCTATAACGTATTGTAACGTATCGCAATAAAAAAAGTTATAAATTGAAAATAGGATCATTTTTATTGTGTACGTAGGTTTGAACATTTTGGACATTTGTATATTTTTGGTAACGACATAAAGAAAACTTCCCTGTTTTTGGATAGTACTTTTTTGTATATATATAAATGTGCGTTGTATTTAATTTGCCACAAGTTCTGGTAGTTGTGTCGATTACTAACTAACGATGTTTATTGTTTTAGCTGCTACAATAGAACAACTCGACTTTGAAACCCAAAGTTCATCCCGTTGCGTCGTGCATGAATTTGTAATAGTTAAAAGGTAGCCATTAGATGTAACAAAGACAGTCTGATATAGCCAAACATAGAGCCCGTGAATAATATTCTGATCCTTAATTTGATAAAACAATAAAGAATACCATATGGTACAAATAACTTTAACATTAGTTTAAGAAGGAATTATTGCCATAGTACCTGTTATACTCCATATATCTATTGTTATTCATATTTATATCACATATAAGTAAGTTCGATTTCTATAGCCGTTATAAAAACAGCGGATTTGTGACAGTGTTCGCTAATTATAAAACCATTGTAAGCAAATATTTAATGAAATATTTGGGTCTTCAATAAAAAGTCGAAACCCTGTTTTTTTAGAACAGAACTATTACGATTTCATTGTAAATTTAACATTTATCATTTTCAAATCAATATTAAGGAACAGAATATCTTTCGGTTATCAGTTCACAACTTTTCGCACATGATTGTTTAATAGATAATAGGCAAATTGTAATAAGAATCTATTCAGATGAATCTCCTTAGACATATTGAAAGTAATTGGTTTTTAAGAAATTCAAGGATTTTTAGTAGTAGATTGCTTAATAAATTGGTGCCTATTTTATATACTACGTATAAGTAGTTTCATTTTCTTATCATAGTATTGTAAGTATCTCTATGAGAAACTGTAAGTATGTTAAAGTGTCATGGCTATTGGTATTTTTTTACATCAATACACAGTTTGAAATAGTCAAATACCCTTCAATTTCATTTGTGTCTAAGCTGAAGCGTTAACTTTGTTTTTAGAACATGCATTTGTGTAACGTGATCCTAATTTAAAAAAGGTGGGATATCTTTCGTTACCGTACTCAATAGTATTCGTATTTTCGTTACTATACTATACGAGGAGGATATGCCTGGTTCAAACGTGTGGTAACGATAGATAGTAGAGATGTTTTCTATTGGAATGTTTGGCAATGTTTTTGTATTGCATTTTTTTTCCTTTATTATTAACATACTATGTCTTTGGACAGGTTTTCAATTTTATTAGCAATAAATATTAGATAACTGTTAAATATTAGATAGCTGTATCTATATTTTGACAACGCAGAATACTGGAAACAATCGGTTTTTATATTTTTTTCCAACATTCTGTACTAATTTAGGTTTATTTATCAAACTGTAAATATGGATAGCTAGAGTGTCGTCTTATTGTACCTTACGTCACCATCCATATCGTTATAAAATGTAATTTTCAATAAGCAACATTTTTATGTAAGTTTTGTTGTTTGTGGAAAACAACTGTTTTAGTACAAACTAGAGTCCGTGCTGATGTAACATGACATTCGAATCGAGAAATTTTGTTACCAAGAAAAAGAGTCGTATTAAAGATATAAAGTAGTGGTTGCTTGATTAAAGTGTAGGTAACCATTAGTGCTTATGTAATTCCAACGAAGACACCGAATTACTAGGGCTTTGTGATACCTAGGGACTTAGAGCATACAAACATTTTTTATATTTTTATATATATACCCAATAATTTTGATTATAATAATTATTTAATATATTGTGCGATGTTTTGATAATGCCTCATTTATATAATCACATGCAAATGTTCTACGAGACACGAGTAAAATTGAAGGATTATAACAAAATAGTTCTCTGTAAATAAACAATAGTAGATACTAAGGTTGCTTGTATTTTTAATATCTGTGAACAGGGCATACTATAGGTATCTGTTGTTGAATTTATAGACTCAATATTACAGACGCGCTTCGTTATAACATTTTTATATTATGAATGTTATTGAAGGTTTGATGTACTGTACACTGTACGCATGCTTATTGGAATACTGGCTTAACTCAAAAACGACGATTTTTGGGAAATCGCAAAAGAAGATCTTGCAATGCAATAAAATTAAAACAATATATCCTTAGGGCGCCAATCATAATTTCAACATAATTCAAACGGTAAACGGTAGATGGCGCTAACAGAAGCCTGTATCTGTACGTAACTAAATTTTAACTTATTTCTTAATGAGTCAGTGTTCCATTAAGCATGCGATATAGAGCTGTCAAACAAAAAGGCAGCTTAACCGAGTAGTGGTATTTGGTGTTTTAAACGGTTTCGTGGAGTTCAACTCAGAAATTACTTGTATTTTTGCGGTACTCGACGGACGCTCGCGCATCGCCGTACATTATTTTTTTACGTTCTACTGCTTCGCTGGTGTTGCCAGCGCGCTATCAAAATTCCCGCGTTAAAGTCTTAAATATCCGAGCTTCGCGAAATGAGCCCGAAAATATTTGTCTTATTAATCCGACCTTCGCGGTTAAAGGGTTAAATATTGCTGTGCATACTTGTACAGACAAGGAAACACAAACTTCATGTCATCCCATTCTAAAAATGGGTTGCTTTTAAGAGAAACTACTGGATTTGATATATAAAGAGAAACTTCATCTCTCTGATTTCTTTTTCCTTTGTCCTTGTGCTAACTCCTTATGATGTTTCCAAAAATCGTATTCGTAGATGGGACATCAGCTTTTGATCCACTTGGGCTACTTAGTTGTCCGACAACCATAGTTCTGAGTTTTTGAATAGCTCTTCCGCATGCCGAGGGGTTTTGGAAATGCAGGTTTTTGAACCTTGGGTCGAGAATTGTTGCAAGGGCTGCATGATCGTTTAATTCAATAATCCCATACCCCCTTTTCAGCTCTTCCAATAACAATTTTGAAACAAGAAAAAACGATGTTTATTTAATCGATTCTTTTCCACTAATCTCACATCCCTGGTACCGGTAACTCGGTAACCGAGGTTCTGTATGACACGCGTTCGGATTTTTTAAATGGTGATGCTGATTCGATTTGATACCAAGTAACTTTGTTTCGATATCGAGTATGTATCGCAAAATTGATTCGAATTCATTATTGATCAAATCAAAAGTATCGAGTACCTACTCGTATTTACTAGTATCGGAATATCCCTAATCATGACTTTCAACAGACGTGTCCGAGAGCATTATCCACTCCGTGTAAATTAACCTAGCATGTAATTACGTAAAAACCTGACTTTATGTACCTATGGTATTATGTTTATATCGTTATTATTCATGTACTGAAATATTTTCATTTCATTATTTTTTTTACTTATGTCATGACCTCATTATATATCATAATTATGTGCGAACCAAGTTTGCCTAATGTTATAAATGAAATTAATTTAATTTTGCGCCGCCGGGGCCGGCTTTTTTTTTATAATATGGAAGTAGAAGACGAGCATGCAGTCCACCTGATGGTAAGTGGCTACTGCCGCCCATCGACATTTGTAATCGACCCCAGTTAAAATTAGATTCGTATCTCAGACCGTCCACAGATGCGCCTCTACCCCTGAGGACTAAATTGGAATGCCTCGAAAAAGTATGTCTCCCTTACCACACCCTTCAAACTAGAACAAAGCAGCGCTTAACACTGCTATTATAAGGCAGAAATAGGTGTGATGGTGGTGCCACCGGAGTCGAACCACAGAGGGTTCTACCACCTATAATACCTATAACATTGTGCACTAACCTCTCAGCTAGTGCCTAATAGGATAATAGTAGTACATACTTCAATCCATCCGCAACGATCGATGTGCGAATTAGAAAGTCGGTATAGCGATTTACAGTAAAGATTTTCGTTATAAAATTCAAAGTTTGCTTCTAAACGGCTTTGCAAAACCAGATTCTCTATAATCCGCAATATCCCAAAATGTATTTCAAACATAATAAAATAATAACACGGCTGAAAGGTCCACATATATTCAGCACACGATCTCTTACGATGTACCGTGCCTCGCAATAAACAGCGCCGAAACTCTGAGTACGTATCCACAGACATTCAATACCGTTTTCCCCCCGAACAGAGACCAGTTAGAGAGAATAAACTCACATTTGTTTCAGAACTTTGTTAGTACTATTTTTGGCTGTGAAACTTAAGATTTTATAGAAATACAAAGATATTGTACTTTGAACAAATTTATTTTTAATTTTATAAATATTCACCTCTAGCTTATTCGTATGTAATATATTCTATGATGATTAAGAGTAATATTTTACTATCTATTCAGACTTCTTCGAAATTGTTATTAAGTAAATATTAAAAGAGTGACCTACATCTTTAGTCAAATGACTTAACTGACAGGGGACAATCAAGCATTTTACAGACGGAAAATGCATAGGTATAAAAAACTTAGTTTACAAAAATAGCACATATGGCTGAATGTCGGAGGAAACTGGTAATAAAAAATAAGATGCAACTAAGTAGAAAATGCAGTGACCGCTTAATACCAAATGACCCACATTCACACTTTGCTATTTCTATTACATGTAAAGGAAAACAGAAACAAAAGCGTTGTTATCCTTGACAACTAAAGTGAATCTACTTCTGTTAAAATATGTTTACTAAGAGTGTAGCCTGTATGTATAAGATATAATATAACGTTTGACTGTAAACCTGGCCTAGTGCCTAGCGGAGCCGATTGTTGAGTCGGGGGTATTGGTATCGATTCCCACCCATCATAAATATTTGCTGAATGAGTACGAGTTACATTTACTTTACATTACATGTAAAATACATTTATCTTTACCATCATAAGGCAACAGCTTTGTTTAACATATGATATGGAATCTTTGTGCCTCGAAATGCGCTTGGAGTTTTAACATCATTTATCATCCAGCTTGTCTCTGATAGGATTTACGAGTATATCTGAGATTTACTTAGCGTTTTATCCGATACTATTTTATTGTGATTGAATATAACTATATTGAATATGATTGTTTTCGTGTCTGATTTCTCTGTTGCATATATACATAGCGAATAAATTTATGACCTTTATATTCAGGTAGGTGTTATGAGTAAGTTGTTTATAGTCAACATTTCAGAAGTCTAAATATACGCAAATTGGCCCGCAGTTTGAAATTTATTTTAAATAGTAGATAAATGTCTTAATTCTACAAAAATCACTATTGAGTGAGAATTGATTCCCCCGAATTCATTGGATATACTGGAGTTGTTAGGTTACTAAGGTTAAAAATGTCTCCTACTAGGTGTCATTTTCTTGTACTCATATGTAAACGTGTCTATATTTTTTACCTAAGAGAATCCACTACAGTATTTACATAAAAATAAGAGTAGCACAGTACTACGAAAACGATATGAATTGGTAGCACTTAATGTCACTTAATAATAGCTACAGAAAGCCTTAAGTTAATATCCATATCTGTTACCACAGCGACATGGGTGAACCGTTGCAGCGAAGATCTGGAGTGTCTAGACCTGGAGGAGGAACAACCGCTAGCCCAGCTGAGCTCAGTGCAAAGCGACAAGATGACGCTTTTCTTTACCGAAATGCTGGATCACGACCGCGATGACGTCATCTGCGATCAGGATTTTGATGGATTTTTTGAAGTATCTACCTCCACTCTGCTTAACAATTTGTTTTCTTAATTAGATACAGAAAATATATACATACATATCCATCCCGCCAGGTCCCTAACAGAGTAGGCAGATATCAGTGCTAAATATCTCTGTCCTTACAAACCTATCGTGCTTGGATACAGAAAATAAGTGTATAATAAAGATAATTCTTGGTTAGGAAAACATACGCTGCTATAAAGTTAGATTGAAAAATGTTTTTCATTTAATAAAATCACTTCACTGAAACACTGGTTAGCTGAAGTAACATTTTCTCAATTTCACTTTGTGCTCTAACACAATTTAACGGTATTGATGTAATGAAAGTATAATTACAAAATTATGGCCCGTTCACTTTGCTTTGCGATACTGCGATGCAAGCAGCACGATAAGAAATGAGAACAATTAAATTAAATTCTCGTTGTATTTCACAGAAGCTCGCTCACTTCGCGGATTGGTCGGCCAACTCGTCCGAGTTCCACATCCTACTGGAAGTGAAGAGGGAATTCATAGAGCATTTCATCAACCCGTTGCCCACCAAGTGAGTAGATAAGTCCACTTGCACCCGCACGTGGGCCGCAGACGACTAACGCCAAGGAACTCTCATAATTAGTCCGCATGAAAACCCACTTTCCGCAAATTAAGAGTGATAAAGAAAGATTAAGTACACGGTCTTTTTTACGATTAAAATCCTTTATCTCTTCGTAAATTAACAGCGAAAAGTAGAATTTGTTACCTACCGACGCAGTGAATGGATCCTGTTTTGTTTTTGTCTCCATATTGAAGATTAGGAAAATCATAAGCTACTCTTTACAGTTCATTGCTATACTAAAAGAAAATTAAAAAGAGGCGTGTCAACCTTTTCTTTATTAAGTTGGAAGGAATGAATCATTATAATTCCTCAAGTATATGTGCCACTTCACCAAATTAAAACTAATAGATTAAGACAAAATCATTATATCATGAAGGCTCTCAGTCGGGTGCTCACACTTTAATTTGTACATTTGAAGTAGGTTGAAGGAGCTGATGATAATTTAATGAATCTTGCGATTTTCACAAACTCTCAAAGTTAAACTTGAATGACACTTTAAACACTTACTTCAAAATTGCCTTGCTAAAAGTGCATTAGCTTTTAAAACCTTATGTATTTTATAAAACAAAATATAAAGTATTGCAATATATTTCTTCCCTTACTCATAGACATACATAACGGGCGTTTTGCCTTTGTGTAGTTTTTCTGTTTCAAACTTAGAACATGTCTAATTTGTTAGAAAAGGGCAACACAATAAATTGATAAAATACTGTTAACGTATGTCAAATAAGTATGTTTTAAGTCTTTATTTTTAATTATCAAATATAGGCAAACGTTGGCTCACGTTCTTCCTGTTTACCAAATCAGGTCAACCGTTCGATACATTTCAAACTATCAAACCACAAACCACAACTAGACGTTCCACGCCGAATATTCTACTGACAAAATATCCATCGTGCTTGTCATATTATCTACTCGTATACAAATTGATGTCTATTGCATAGTAATTATACGTAAAACACAATATAATTAATGACAGTATCTAGTACACAACTATCCAAATAGTGAATAATGTTACGTATCAGAGAGGTAATAACTTTATAGTGTATGATTATACTAGTACTTATTGCAGTGTGCTAACGTTATGATAATAACCCAGTAGGTATACGGATATTTGTCTATGATAAGTTAATAAAGTCTGTGTAAACGAGTCTTAAGAACTGAATGCTCTTTAGTAACTGCTGAACTGATGTTAGGGGTTATTTGTAGGGGCTAATTGCATTATATTTAAGACGTATCACAACAATTTTACTGTTTCAAAAATAGACACTGCGACGGATAGCCTTTATTCTGCGCTGCAGCAAAGTTAGAATTTCACCAATCGATGTATCATCTCTCCTTGTTTTTTTTTATATTATTATAGAAGAGCATGTCAAACAGGCAGACGACAGCGATAGTAATTGGTTACCGTCGCCTAGACACGCAACAGAAGATGAGCTTCGTTGCCTGCCTTGTACCTTTCAATGGTACTTGTTTAATCTATCAACAAGTTATTGCTATTACAGATATGCAGAGCTACCTTTTTACAAAAGAGTTTGCGGTCCCGAAGCGGGCGGCATACCGGGTCGCACGACGCTGGAGGGCTGGCTTGCGAGATGGGCGCTACACCTCAGCGAAATGAAAAGATTTACAGACCTTCCGCTCTACTTGCAGTATCTTTGTAAAATCCTTTTCCACGTGGTTGATAGAGCTAGTGAGTACAAATATTATTTTCCAATTTATGATACTGTACACTTCAGGGGCAAGTTTTTGAATAAAAGTAACACCAGGACTACATAACGTAACAATATCCCTAAGTACTTACAAAGGAAGATTGTTATTACTTGCAGAAGTACTCGTAATTCCCTTAAAATCCGATCAACAACCCCAAAATCCACTTTAAACCATATTTATTCTGTTATCCAAAATCCAAGCGTAATTCCCTATGTACACAGGGATAAGCTTGTCCTTATATATAGTTTAGAAATGTAATCTCTGTGCCAATGTAATTTCATATAGACTTTCAATCGGTTTTAATTTTAACGGCATATGCATAATCTTTATTCATCTTGTATCCTAGTTGATCTACGAGTGCGCATTACTTTTACGCGTATGGCGAATTTGTTTGTATTAAAGTTAATGCGTGTGTGAGTTCTATTGTAAGCATGATATGAAAATAAATTATTTATTTATTTAT
>DWQT01004743.1:0-10945 GCA_018244895.1 Myscelus amystis hages
TGTTTGTTCTGGGTGGGAATCGAACCCACGACCTCCGGTTTCACAGTCAGGGTCTCTAACCGCTCGACCACGAGGCCTGTCAAAATATATATAATAAATATATCGTAACTCGATGCTGTTTATAAAATCTAAAATACCTTCGTAATAACGTCGGTAAGAATAGAAAATAGTACCGTAAGCCGTAAAGTTTTGAATGCAAGCTGGTATCAATAGCTTCAATATTTCATGCAAGAAGCCTCTCCACTTACAAAATAATTAACAATCACGTTTGTACGTGTATTATCACGCTGTCGTACCTGATTTCGCAAGCGGCGTTTATTAATGCTCTCAACACATACATAGGTTACACTCCTTTCTCGGTTACAAAGAAAACTGATAAGAACTTTATCGGTCAACGACCCTAAACAATTGCGTATACACAAACGCGGTTTTCTAGTACATTTAAGTGCTCTACTCATAAATATTTAGACTGTAAACGTACCTATCGAATAGGAATCTAGTTAGCCTACTATATTTTAATACGCTCCATTGAAATTCTGTGCAAATTTATCTACAAACCAAACGCGTTTATCTGTAGTTCATAAAAATTATGTAATTAGGATTTATTTATTACAATACTTTCTTAAGTCTTTTAGATGCCGGGTAATGCCTTAAAGCAAATAGCGAAAAAGCTAGTAAAAGTAGTTTGGCTAACATTAAATAATTTAACGCTTGATTTCCGTGAGATAAAATAAAATATGCACTTAGCAGCTGAAAAGAGAAATTAACAAAGCACTGACGTGAAATGTAAACGGTAGTAGAGTTCACTCGTAAATCTACGGATTGAGTTACCAAAGTTTACATTTGAAGTTATTAATAAAAGTCTGCTTAGTTAAGATCCTCGCACCGCCAGGTGTTATTAATTGCCTCATCCGAAGTTTAGTAAAAGTTAATTTTGTAACTATTACAGCATTATTATCGTGGAACTTCATTTTTATATATAACTTCATTTCTGCCATAAGTTCATACGAATACGAAACATTTGTGGTTATCGTAATACGTCACATTGATAGTTTCTTTTTATGTTAATTTGCTTATTACCTTAAGTCTTGGTAAGGTTGGCAGTCTCGAATTTGGCGCACATGCCTAGAAAATGCCAATTCGTTATTGAATAGACACCCTAACTATGAATTTGGTTCGTAAACAAAGCGGAATTAATAGTTTTGTTGTTTATATAACTAACAGCAAGCGTGGAGTGACAGGTAAATAGATAACTGGTTTAATTACGAGCTCGGCTAGTAAATAACCAATTAATCAGGGTGCAGGCACAACGAAATCTAGTTTGATAGCAATAACCTTAATACTGTTGTATCTAACAGGCTCGTTTTTTGCGTCGCGTGTATTTACAAACCTACAAAAGTGTATATAAATACGTATTTTGTGCAATTTCATAAACCATTCAAGCAATATTTAACTAATCTTGGTTGTAAGACCGTGTTTTTGTATCATAATAATTAAGGACTTGTAGTAAGGACTTGTTTGATTATAATGGCTTAACGTAGCTCTGCTCAGAGAGTTTAAAAGCTGCACATCCGTAATGCAGCTACGTGGTACTTTTGCTTATCTCAGGTGAAAGGTTGTCAAATATATTGCAGTATTTACAGTCGCTACACGCCAACTGGTTACTTAGTGGGCAAATGTGTTTGTTTGTGTTTATACACGATACGTGTGTTTTGGTTGTTAATAATACCGTCTAATCTGCTTTCATTCGACCAAAAAGCATTCAATCATTGCGCAATCGTCTTATTTACGAATCAGTTATACCCGCAGAGAGATAGAATTAAATTAATTTATTGATGAAGATTTTTTGTTTTCATTAACGTCTATTATATTGCAATTAACAATCGTGTGTATTTTTTCCTCAATACTGACTTGTCTCAATATACCATACATTGTAAATACAAATTCCATTGAATAACCAACACGTATTGGCAAATACTAAAAATAACCACCTGTTATTAAAAAAATGGCGGGAATGCCGCCATACGTTAGGTTACCCTCGGTAACACTTAGGTTATTTTTAAAATAAATAAATGCAGAAACACAACGAACAGTATCGCAGTGTTGGTTATCATAGAGCGAACACTGATACATAGTTTTCAAGTGTTGAATAAATACTTAAACGGCGTGCCGGGGCGTCTTGGACGGTCTCGGAATTATTTCAAGCCGAGACGTTTTTATGGTCCGTATTGGAATCTGGGTGTTTTTTCCCATTGCGGCTCGTTCGAATACCCAAACAGGTTTTTAGATAGCGCTGGCAATGCATCAACCTGGAGCGTTTTTGTTGAGGCGGCCCGCTCAAGGAGCAATGTAATGAGCTTCCCGAATGATCGTTTTATTCAATGAGCTTTGCTTAGCCACAGCCGCGTACGCATCGCGCGATACACGATAAACAAAGTACCTACTATAAGTATTAATGTCATGTTTGCTATTCATATTGGGGTTTGCAATACATATCGACATATTATGTATAAACTGACGTATGCCCCAAGGCAGTAATTAAAAGAAAAGACGAACATTGCGTGAACATTGTGTGGATAGAGTAAAATCAAAGTGCAAATCTGTTGAATGGACATAGAGGCATTTGTTCTGTTTGGTTTTGGTGTTTTAAGTATGTATCGTTTGCAGTGTTATTATCTAAGGTGCTAGAGTATAATCGTTTATTGCATCAATAATATAAAATATGCTAAATAGTCGCCGCTCGCTATAAATATTGAGGATACACGGGCAGATGTACTGGATTCTAATTACTGAGTGGAATTAATGTAATTAGTTGCACGGACTGGTGCCCCAGTAATGTAGTCGCGTTGCAGGTAGAGAATTTCAATTGGTTCTCCTTAATTAGAACGTATAATAAACATTGAATGCATACTTCATTTTGTATATGCGGAAACCATTTTCATAAACGAAAATGGTCAATTAAATAAATTTAACATCTCGTACATACATCACCACACTATATTAGGATACGATCTTTACAATCAATATTAAATTGCTTATAAAAAATTACGTCAGAGTACAGCGAATTCTCGCCATTTTGGTATCGCATGTAGAATTCAGATTCACATAACCTTTTGACTCTGCATTAAGCATATTTCCCGATAGCTATCTAATAATTACTCAGAACATAAATTTGATTTACGTCTCATTAAATATCGTATTATAGATATGTATTTTCGATTACGCAATATTTTTTTCACTGCAGTGTATTACTTAAGATTTCAATTACCAAAGTAAGATTTTCCTCCTTTTACTTGACCTATATAATTCTCTATAATCAAATGAGTAATATAATGTAAATTAAGGGCCGGTATGAATTTAGGGCAGCAGGAGCCGTGACGATGCCGAGGGCAACAATTTTTTCGATTTTCAACGTTGCAATACCGCGACGGCCAGTAATTTGGAAACGAATTGCTTATTATGCAAAAATTGCCAGAACCGTAAGGTATGAGAATATCATAAGTTTAAGTAATTTTCTTAATAAACATAAATTGAGCAAGTTTTGAAAGCCTAATTTTTTTATATTGAAATCAACAAGTTTAAAAATATAATGAATTAACCTCGAATTTTAGCTACGGAGTGAATACTAGTACAAGTTATCCTATAATATGATGTTTTTGATGATTTAACGGAAATTTTAAGAGAGTTGCGTATTATTAGAGCGTGGATAGTCGTTTAGTAACGGATACAATCTGTGTAAATCGCGCCAGTTCACTACTCATAATTTTTATTAAACTAAAACATGTACATTCTTACTGTTCGAAATTTTAATTGACTGGATAAAAAAAAATATTGTTTTTTATCTGTGTCGTATAAAAAACTACTAAGCATTTTGAGATATCTATGGTTTTTCCTAGTTTGTACAATTTTTTTTTAACCTGTCGCGTCAATAAACGTAATATAACAAAGAATTATAAATATGATAAAAATTATTAAGATAATGTAGGTATGACTTTAGTGTTAAATAATGTAGGTCTTTGGATAAAAAACGATAAACGATTAGGTGTGTTTTTAAAGCATGTTATCAAATATTTATGATATGAGTTGTTATCGTTCGATTAACTATTATAAAGATGTTCTCGCGTCATCGACAAATATAAATTCTTAAATAAAAAATATCTTACGAATCAAACAAAAATTAGCTGTATCTTCAGTGATTAACTAATTTGATACAACGGTCATGTCGTGCCGGCTTGGCGCGCAAAGGTTTGCTCAGGGGTTTGATCTTAGGAAAGTTTTCCTCAGAGTTTAGTTTACAATAACTCCGTACGTGAAAAAAAATCTTAACTTACTAGTATGATCACAAAACTTTAATGTTACCTATTCATGACCAATATTGGGTGCGGTTACTAAATCACTATATACTAATGCCAAAACCGGTGTGGTTTACTTTGTGGCTACTAAAGCTGCAAGTTAGTTGTTTCAACGAGGAAGTGGAAGATCGGAATCTCGAGCCTGCCAATGTTAGTTTGCTAAGTGACATTCAAATAATTAGCATCCACTTAACATTACCGTCAAGATATGCAAGTAACTGTTACTTACGGACTGGCACTTTCTTCGGGTCGTACTTCTCTACGATTTCGTTGATTTTTTCAATTTTCGTTTGAGCTGTCTTCGAGCGTTCAGTGATTCCTTGCAGTTGAGAGGTGAGCTCGCTGAATATGTCCTCAGCGAGGAGCACGAGGGAGGCGAGCTGACGCAGCGCATTGCTGAGAGTACAGTTGGTAACGGCTTGCAACTCCTCGTCGGTAACCTTCGGCTTCCCATTTTCATCACGCAAACTAGTCCTCGAAAGAAACTTTGGTTCTACCACGCGCTGCACGAAAGGCATCTCGATAAGTTCCCGAACAACCCGAGCCACTTACTCACCCATGCCCGCGCCGCGAATTAAACGTAATTCCGTCATCCATTCAACACACCACACAAAAAACGTCAGGTAACCGCCACTTTGAATTAACCGACATCCTGACCGGTGAACTTTCACAAATTTGTGGTTTTATAAATATTTGTCGTAGTTCTAAGCTACTTTCAGTGAGTTAAGATTAGTTTTCGTTCATAAAAGCAAGGTAAAAAAGTTTTCGATAAACTTTTCGTATTGACGAAATCCCGCCATTTTAGGTGGAACCAAGCACGCACAGTCTTCTACTGCGACCCTTGGCCGAATGAAATGAATGAAACATATTAAACGATGCAATGGTGTTGCCTCCATTAGTTTGCATTTTCCACTTAGTTGTACTGAAATTGGTCGAGGCGTGTTCTATAACAAATTAAAAATATACTATAAATAAAATAGCTGTTTAAAAATTTCACGATTCCTATAAATTGATTTACAGAAAAAGGGTTATAATAGACTTTGTGTGATTACTTAAATCTTCATATACATCAACTTTTCATATAAATATACATCAACTATTATAGAAAATTATATTTAGACAAGTATATTTAGACAATTATTATATATAGACAAGGAGATAATGTAAATGCAGCTAGATTACTTTTATTACAATTTAGCCTTAAATCCGGGAAAGATTCCTTTTAAAGAGTGGTATCCCTAACAGATTATACCGACATCTAGCGCCGACTATTTCAACTATTTATTATACATCAAATGGATGTCATTCTATTCGATAGATGCTGCTGAAGCATATGCTTGTTAAAATAAATACAATGATGTTTATTTCAACGATCAACTACTTCGTAATTAGCATTTATTATTCTATAATTATTTCCCCACTAAACATTTAGTTAAAATTTAATTATAAGTTTATTATTAGATATGTTACTTAACTATTAATGGAACATATATAGGTTATAAACGCCATCTATGATTGTAGCTGCTAATTAATTTAAACTCTAATCATTACTATTATACCTCACCAACGCCATGAACTGTGTCGCTTATTTTAGTTTATTGTGTGGGTATTAGATGGCGTTATACCGAATATGATTTATACTGTTCGAAACTAATTGGACTTTTGTCGTATGGTAATATTTCTGTTACTAAACAGAGGTTGATTAAATTGCTAGAAACGAATTATTTCTATGTCCAGCGATTTAAATATTTTAATTGAACCGCTTTCAACATCAACTGCAAGGGCGACACTGCATCTTGTGACTTACTAAAGAGATTCTTTTTAATATTTTTGAACTACTTTACTCATAGATACCTATTTAGCTTTATTTTTTTAATAATTGGAAGGGGGAACAGATTATGTGGAATTATTTTACACTTTTCACTATTCATGTTAAAGTGGTAAGGACAGTTATCGGAGGAATAAATAAAATTGCATTTAGCACAAATAATATATTATATATCATATAACAAAGCGCATATCGGCATCATATCAATAACGTCGCTTGTACATTAACAAATGCCTTGATTAGATATAACATCAATTTGCAACAAACATTTCAAAAATTTTACGATTACAATAACTACAAATTATTTTCCCTTACAATGAATATTGTTAAGTACTAATAACATTACCATAATCATTGATAACAAATTAATGTAAATATCATACCAAATTTCTGCATATGTATTTCAAATGAATTGATATGCCTACTTAATATACGTCAAGAGTAGAGATAGAAAAATCAAGATGGGAAACGAATAGATGACAAATAAATCATGGTAAGATATAAGCTATATATGAGTGCAGGTATTGTTTTAGAATAAGCAATGACACTTATTACATTGTGAATTTTGAAAAATGTAATAAAAAATAAAATCCGTTCAAAACGTATACGTATTAAAATGATACACACACAATGAATATTTGCTTAACAACAGATTTATATAAGCAATAAATAGAATCATGACATTAACGATATACTCTACATTAAAGTACTGTGAAAGCGATATAGTGCAAGAGATTGATACTATTGCAAGGTGGTTTACAGAGTTGTGAAGAAACTACGATTCAACGTCACTAGAAATCAGAATAATTCATCACCGCGATATTAAAATACCAAATAACAATTAATTTTCGACTACAGAAATATTATAGGTAACATTTGTTACAAAATACCAAAATCAGCTCACAATATTAAGTAACAACTATAGATGTTACAAACGTGTTAAAAATACCGAATAATCGATATCTAAACTTAGAATAAATCAAAATAAGGACTAAACGCCACGCGAATGCACAATGTTAATACAGTAATCCGTTATGTTGGTACTCAGATTGTACATTTCAGAAACAGTACACAAGAAATAATAGCGGTAATAAACGATTTCTACCAAACGACCTTCCGCAGAATAGGAGTTGAATATAGAACAACACCATAGTGCATATAACATTTTTTTAGACAATTGTACACTTTAAAGCAGTCAGAAATGGCAGAAATGGAAAAGGAAATAAATACTTAAATATTGCTTTATTCGTATCGAATGTGCTTGGATAGTCGAAAATTGGTGCATGCCGTAATGATAAGGGTTTTCCTTTTTTTGATTTAATCCGAATATAAAACATACTGTTCAAAACGACTTATATTAATGGCAGTATCTGGATTATATGTATACATACGCAATGTACACCAGTACATTGTAAGAATAAACAGATTACAATACCTTTAAATAAAGCCAATCGCACACGACGCTGTGTTTTCAATGCCTCATTGTATATGTATACGATTGACTTTATCTAACTGACAATATCACTAATCTAATAAATATAACACTAATGAATGCTAGTACTGAAGTACACTACAAAAGCAATATTTACTCGTATATGCTATTATAGTCTAAGGATTAATAAAAATCTGTCTATTGGTCTACTTATGGATACCTACTCAAGAAAATAATATTATCATTTTATTAGTAAAGTTTTCGTGCGTATTTGTTGGGTCTCGTCGGGCTTGTATAGCATGAGTTAAATTGATGATTAGTATAATATAAAATACAGTCCCGATTGCTTTAGCTTGGAACTATCAAGTGATTAAGTTGAGGAACTGCTTAGAGAAATACATTAATTACTTTAGACATTCAGTGAGGGGAAGGGGTCGCACAAAATCTCATCAAATTGCTACAAACATCAGTAATTTAAAAAAAAACAGAGAAAGGGAAGGAGAGTGTCGAAGCAAGTCTCAAGACATTCCACCAAAGCGGAGGCAAAACATAGCCAAAATCGCTTTACGTAATTAATTCTGTTAGTAAAACGTCCTTCTCAGAGATAACCAAATCGTTCTAAGTGGTAGCGATTTGTTCTATAAAAGAGGTGGAAGCTGATCAGTAGTAAAGTTTGCAATCATTTCTTATGAAACCTAATTTGTCTGTAATTACCAGCGTTTACCAAACCTGTAATCATTCGGACACATAGTATTCACATAGCAAATAGGAGTAAGCACATTTAAGTGAATAATCTCCGTTATAAATTCAATCTTGTTTTATATTCAAACTAAATGATCTATTCAAAGCTTCAACTCCCGTCTAAGTCATATACTGGCTTACACTGAAGTTAAGTTCAAATGATTATTTTCACACAAACTGTGAATACCGTTTTTCTACAAAACGAAACCGCTATTAATACGTACATATTTGTAAAAGCAACGTCAACTATCCTACGAGTCTACTGTAACATTTTAAATGTTTTTTCCCTATTGAAATAGCTCACTATCTGCTTTCATTTCTTCATTATACATACATAATATCTAAAAGTTACATTTGCGTTTCCAAGCCTACATTAATATACTCGTAACAGCGAGAGAATATAGCGTACGAATATACATAACACTTTAATTACTATACTAATAATAATTTGGCGAATACATAACAACTCTATAAATAATGCTTTTCTATTTCAGAAATTAATATACTTGACAATCACTAGATTGCGTAATAGTAATGACTAGAATGTAAAAAAGTTACGGAGAGATAAAACATCTTGAATATTTGATGCATTCTAGAAATAGACTACACAGCGTTTGGAATATTGAGCTAGAAAAAAATCAGTGTTGCAATAAAAAGTTATAAAAATCATTAGATAGAAGAATATGGATAGGTAAGCAGATTAACAATGCTCAATACGTGTTCAACTACATTAAGATATTAAACATGAAGGTATTTAGAAAAATGAATCTTATAAAATAGATAAAGAAGAAAAATTGAGCACATAAATAGCTCCTTAAAATTAATATTTTGGTTCTAAGTAATTGGTTATAAAAAAGCTCGGGTATTAGGACGCACTCATTTTCAGGATTTATAACTTGATTTGATTGAGAAAAAGAGAATATTCTTATTTTCGTTAAAATAAATGTGTATTTACTAATATATGTATGCACCTAACACACTAATAAAACTAAGCATTTATACAATAACCATTACAAAGTCAAAACATCGTCTAACTACATTCCTTTACTATGTCAACATTGAACACATACAATGGCATTTCTATGAATACACTTGCACATTCAATCAATTGTACATATTATACCTACTCTTAGATTGTAGGGGTTTCATACAGGTGGAAACTTTTCTGTCAATACTTGGTTAGTTCGCGAATATGGCCATATATCGATATTAAAATGCATGTTACCAGTGATATGGCATGTAAAATTTATAGGAAGAAAACAAGTTAGTATTTTCCCATTTCTTTAATCTTTATTATTTATGAAATGGCTTAATCTTGTTCACCGATATAAAAAATGTTACATTGAAATTTTGAAACTTACGACTAACATTTCCACCTGTATACACAATGTCCTTAGTCTAAAAGCTTTTGAAGGCTGTTCGTATTAAATATGTATGCGAATATAAATACTTATAATTTATGCCTGTTGAGATATGGTCGTTTATACTTGATATTACAGATACAAATACGAAGATATGTCGTTAAGATATAAATCAGGTATTAGATGATTGGATCATTTCAGTAGTCGTGACAATATATCTCAGTTCTATTGTATGTAAAACTATTCTAATTTTATGTATAAATAATCGAGGAATAAACGGATTGATTCTCTATACGTTCCTAATTGTCATATAAATATTACTGCATTTAGCTGATGCTATCCCAATGGGTTACCCTAATTTTTTTTGATCCAGACCGGATAAGTGGTTTTACGTTTTATACAAATGACATTGAAACATTGATTTCGACAACATAGAGCGTAACGTATATATGTGTATATCATATATAGACAACATATATTTAAAGCAATCACACATGTTGGGGACGAGTACAGACACTCAACACACATAAAGTTCACTGAATAAACCAGTCCAATCAATAAATTAGCGCAAAATAAATGAGTACTCGCCTCACTACTCGTTGCTAGCCGCACAAACAGGTGGACACCGGCTCTTCCACTTCTTGAAACTTTGTTAACAAACCCGGGCCTTTCTCCAGACATTTCCAAATTCAATAGTCAGTGCAACGGTGACCATATAACGTACCCGGTGATATTAACGCTTTCGCTATTGCAAGGTATCAATATACAATTTGCGACAGCTTAAACAATGTGTTCCTTTCATTGTATACCTCCGTTGCAATGAAGCGTTTGCGTAATTCAGCTTCAGAAGTGGTACACGCGTTTCCGATGGAATCCATTCTCGAGCTAGCGACGCCTCGACCTCTGGCGGTCGGTGAAAGAGCTCCTCATCTATTTGCGCACCCCGCGCTACGGGTCCACCTCGTGGCACACCTCCATGTAGTCGGGGTCGTGCATGATGTCCTTGATCATGTCCTTCAGCATCGTGTACCGCGGGAACATCGGGTACACTTTGGAGCTCACGTACTCCGACTGGAAGGGGAAATTGGCACATTTAAAAAATTTACTGGCCTCGTGGTCGAGTGGTTAGAGAAACTGTGAAACCGGAGGTCGTGGGTTCGATTCCCAGGACAAACATTTGTGTGATGAGCACATTTGTTTGTTCTGTGTCTGGTCGTCATAAAAATATCTA
>DWQT01004744.1:0-10944 GCA_018244895.1 Myscelus amystis hages
CTATATAAGTATTATATAATATGTATATATGTAGTATATCAGCTGTCTGGTTACCATAGCACAGGCCAATAAATGACTCAATTTGGAATCAGACAGCCGTGTGTGAAATTGTCCTTAGATATTTAGATATTTATTTATTGCTTTGTTCTTGTGAAGAATAAAATAATAAAGCAACTAATTGATTGCGTATATTACATATGATTTAAGATATACCAATGATCACCGACTAAACTGTACTTAATGTAAATTTCCTTTCAGTCACGAGTCTCTACTGGCGGAAGGCGGGTTCTATGCGAATATGTGGCAACAGCAGCTGGACTCGCGGAACGGCGTCGACAACAACAACGACAATACGGCGGACGGCAACAACCAGCGCGGCCCCGCCCCCGCCCCCGCCCCGCCCAACGCCGTCAACGCCTTCGGCCACGGCCACGGCTTAGGCCACTGAATCTTTAATAGTGAATCTTGAACCGTTCATATGCCTCATGTTCATTTCTTAACAATTAGAATACCGCTACAATGGACACCGCTTGTTTCTGACCGAGAGAACGGACCCGGCAGTAGGTACGGAGACAGCCGTTTGCTAAAGTGACACCGATATTTTAAAATTAATACTTGACCAAAGGCAAAGGTAATACAGAGGACAATTTTTTCTTCGCAACGAACGCCTTTGTTTCGTTGCAGACAAAAAATCATTATTTATTCATATATGGAATCAGCGCGCAAAGATCCCGAGAGCCATATAATTTAATTACTTCAGAAGAATGACTATTGAGAAATGGACAATATGAGCTTAACTGACTTTAAAAATGGGGTGCTAAAAGATGGCGTCATATCGTGAATCAACGAAATTTGTCACAAAAGGGTGTTCGTCCGCGGGGGCGACCAGGGTAGAGCTGTAGGGGCTACGACTGATCGTTTGTAAGCAGTTTTGTAACGTTGACGTGATGCCATTGTGTAAATACAGTAATAGAACTCATATAAATACAATTGAATATACATAAGTCGACATTGTGATGGTGGAATTGTAATGTACCTTGTAGTATTAATTAATTATATTGTTTTGGGAAAATTCATGTGCAATTTCAATGTCATTAAAGTTGTTGTTTGTTTATTATTATTTACCATTGTTTTTATCCTATTTCAACTACGCACAAAATTGGAATCCGGCGAAAGTATTGCGTAAAAAAAGTATTGGAAACGTTTCATAACTGAAAGTTAAGACTTTATTGTTATCAAGAAATACCTCTTACAAAAAATATATGAACTATTAACAAATCTTGAATATATTTTAAATTTTAGGTCCTTCATCTAAAACAAAGTTTTAGCAAATTATTGCCTCGAATGGTCTTTAAAAATTAGTGTAAAATTCATAAAATACATAGAATAGAAGGTTGTGTTAGGAATAAATTTTACATACTTTTCATAGTTACCGCAGTCCACCTGAAGATTTCTTCCGGCCTAAAAGTAGAGCAATCATAAGTCATAAATTAATCACGATAGCAGAGCGCTTGCCTTACAGACCAATTATTGGCCCTTTAAAAGCATTGGGTTTTCGCAACGTTTCTGTTGCCAGTTGACAACTACTCCAATTTAAACAAAAAATAATTAGACGCGGTCGAAGCCGCCAACCGATTGCAGATTGCAGTGTCAAGTTAGTACGGAAGCCACTAGTACGGAATCTTATAAGATTGGCCAGTAACGCGTACCCTATCGCTAATCTGCACTGAAGCGCGGTAGAATGTGCTCCAGGCCTCGCATAGTTAACCCGTGCACATCACCTACAGTGGAATGTAGGAATGATAACTGCCCAATAGTCTAAATCTAAACATATCTTACCGAAATTTGGTGACGGGGGCATAACAGTAACTATTTTAGTCTCATTCTTATTTTGCTCGTAATATTTTTGATTTTTCAATTGGTACTGCGATACTGATATGCAGGGTCGCGTTTTCGCGTATTCCACGCTACGGATTGAGCTCTCGCCTCTGTTTTGCATTTGATCTATGGTTTTCACGTAGTCTGAAGATATTTTGCGTGCAAACTTCTTGCCGTGCTGGAAACTGAGAGCGTGCTCGTACGAGCGGTCCGATGGAATGCGACGTAGATATCTCTCTCGGGTGTTTTCATCGCTCTTGACACAGGAATTAGGTGAATATGTAAGTAGCGTATATTTTGGTTGCACTTCAGACAAGGGTCTGGGAAAATAAATGCAACACACGATTACTTTCTAACAATGCTTTTGCCGTGTGAACACACATACACCACACTGAAAAGATACACTGGAAGATAAATAGGTACTTATGTAACCGTGCAAGGATTTACAAGCTATCTGTAAAGTTTAGCAAAAATATTACCTACTTGTACATCAACATATTTATGAATCCAAGCGAATATACCACTAAGGTAATTTATTACACTTCTTAAACTTTTCTGTGCGCGGTATAAATGTATACCATTTAAACGTGATATTTAATTAGGCTCATTGTCCGTAACTATATAATAGAGTTGTGTTCATAATAGGTGTACCAGAAAGTGTAATCGAAAGGAGTAATCGCCGCCGCCAGAGGGCGGTACTAACATATGTTTTACGTCATCCCGTTAAAAGTTTACACTCACTTGTAATCCTTTAGTGTGGGCTCATCGTCATCATACGTGATTTCAACATCTTCGTAAAGACGAGAAAGTGCGGACTGTCTCGTTATTTCTGTGTCCGATAGTTTAATAATAGGTTTTTGAAAGCTAGATAATTTTCGGTTTGCTTTTGAACCCGTTTGCGAAGCCGTTGCGGAGGATGCTATACGAACTTTCTTGCTGGAAACGTTTATTTAAAAAAAGACATACGAAAATATATCAGACGAAAAATCCATGGCAAAAAGTTTCTTGAAATTAAGGCAGCTACAAAATAATACTTTTCTCTAAACTTTTTCATTTTTTGTAAATAAAATGAAGAATTTTAAATGTGTTTGGAATTCTCTATTGGAGGAAAAACGCGTGAGCCACGCGTGTTACCTAATGGCTGTTGCGGACTCTTCTTCCTCGGGGCTGTCTTGGGCGCTATTACTTTTCAATTCTAACGTAATTTTTTCCAAATCTTCAGCCCTAATGAAACCTGTTTGCCGACGTTTAATTTTACCGTGTTCTTTTTGGTCAATAGGTACAGCTATTGAAACTTTTCTAAAATACAAATAAAGAGATTATAAGTTAAGGTTACAGAGATAATTAATAATAAATTCAATTAGCTAAATCTGAAATTAAGTAAGAGGAAGGAATTTTATTAGAAAGGAGTAACAACTGAGCAAGCAAGAATCAGAAGTGGACAATGCCAAAGACATCTGTAACCGAACTAATAAGACTAAGAACGGGACTAAAATTTAAGAAAATAATTTTACTTACTTATCCATTTCTTCCTGTGGCCTACTCTCGGCTGACGCTATTCTGACCAAAAGAAATTCTAATTTATCATTCAATAATTATTCAAATAAAATATAATCATTTTATTATTTCAAAATTTTACACTTAAAGGAATAACCTACTTGAACCTCCTTAGTTCTTCGTCCGTAATTAGTTCAGACCTAAAAATTAAAATCATGCAATACACTTTGTTCCATCAAAATATGTATATGAAAAACGGATATCAGATTTTACTTTCTGGTGTCTTCGAAAATATTGAATTTCGCAACTCCTCTTGCAATGCTTCTAACAATATTGCCGGCAAAACTTACGCGGTCAACATTCTGCCTTTAAAAAAAATGTGCATTATTTTTTATTCTTAACTTATATATTTACATAGTTTGTTCGAGACTTCATGCGCCAACATCCGCCTATCAGATTATATGCGATGTAGGTAACGTATGTGCGTGCAAACTATAATAGTCCCTATTGCATCTATTAACTGCTACAGACAACAGCATCGAAGGCGTTAGATCTAAACCACACTATGTGTCGATGAAATCGCTGGTATTTCTCTTCATCCATAATACAATTCTTAAATTAAAAAAATAATAATACATTACTGTTTTTCGATTAGACACAGATATATCTTGTTAAAGTATTTCCTTCCCTTTATCTGAAGGCATTGTCGTGCTACTACAGAGAATGGAAACCGAGCCCCGAAACAAGCCCGCAGGCGGAGACAGCTTGTCTGTCTCCGGTGTTCTACTATTTAAGAGGCTAAGGGCCACCGGTGCTCATGATATTAATTATTTAACAAATTTCAAGGTGGCTAGTTAGCTTCTGCCAAGGATACTTTAATTTTTCGTTAGAATAATTGTTTCGAAAGTAATATAGGCTAAATAAAAAACAATTTCATTGTGCATGGAATTTATTAGAAAAAATAATGCCAGAGAACGAAAAATGCTTTTGAATTTTACATTTCCCCGTGCACTTTTATAGAGAGACATGTGGCACAGCTAGCCCACGACGGAGACTGTTTCGCGGTGGTGTTTCGTCTCGGGGCATTCGTCCCCGTGTCGGTGCGCTCGCGAATTCAAAGTGACAGGCGTTCGAAATTCTACTCAACTTTACAAAGTACCTAAGCGTTTCTGTCGCGACGCACTCTCAGTAAATGTTATTCGCGTAATACCAAATACGGCGCAATCGAGTCTAAATCATTTGATAGACATTATTCGTGAATTTATATTTCCATTTTAAACCAAATGGCGGTAAAAAATATTTACAAAAAAAAAACAAGAAAAAACTTACTTTAAGTATTGCTTAATTTCTCGTTGATCGTCGGAATCCAGAGATGCAGCTGGGGAGAACGTACAAAAGACTTAATCTGAATCTTTAAAAAAATAATAAAAATTCTTTTGTTAGATTAAGCACCTTTATCTAGGAATAACCAGCATTGACTTTTTATATATTAAAACGTCATACTTCCTAGAGCTAAATTTTATTAAAAATTAAAAACTTAAACATAAGATGTAAAGTAAAAAAGCAATACAAAAATAAATGTGAAGGAACTCTCAAACGATACTTAATAATTTAGAACAGCACGTAAAATACTGTTAAAAATCAATCATTTCGAAACTTAAAACAGTTGAACTTTTTACTCGAGTCCTGTTCGGAATTGTCTAATCTGAACATTTCCGAAATGTACGAAGTATGTTGCATTTTAACTTTGCTCTGAGTGTTAACTTGTAAGTCGCTCTCTAGACAATAGTCCCCTCTCAACATTCTGAAAATACGAACAACAATTCATTAATATATTACGCGCATATTTATATTTTATATTGCATGATCAAGGATAATTATGACTGTGTAGACTGAGTGGGATATTTTTGCACAGAAAACGCCTATCGTGAAAATCTTATTCTACAGAACGCACGTGACTACCAATCAAGACTACAATTTGTAGTCGGTCCCGCGCAGTAATTCTCCAAATGGAAAACATCACCATATGATCACGAATATCTGTACCAACTAAGAATTTAAAATGTTCGTTGGTCTACCATAACTACAAACTTGTTATAAAATTGATACAAACTTTTTTAAATCGAAAGTGGAATCGACATCTCCAGGGTAAGGCACGTCGGTTAAGGCAATATAGTATGGCTTTTCGGGTTTGACTATTATACTGGCAGCGCCAATAGACACCTGTTTGTAGGAATACTCTTCTGGTTCGTATTCATATACTTCAACGTCAAATTCATTATTTTCTTGTCCCTCTTCATGCACTGTGGACGATCTGTACTGACTAATAGAGTGGCTTACAGACGGTGGGTGACGACTCTCGATTTGGGACGTGGCACGTCTACTACCAGCTTGACTCGTTTTACGCTGATTATCCATATCTTCTTTTTTACGAATGAATCTGTGAACGCGCCGATAGTCAATATGTTTGTTCCGATATAGAGGACTACAGAGTAAAATATAATTAGTGATTGGCCCGATAACTGACTTATTGTAGTGAAACTGTCCAGTTCGTTTGGACAGCTGACCTGTTAGTCTAGCCAGAGTTTAGTCTACTTGGATGCCGACTAGGTTATAGTGTCAATGCCAAACCGCAACATATATTCACACAAAGGACAGTAATGTTTGTTTTAAGGCGATATTTGTAAAATCGTTTAGGTTTATATATTTTTTTGCAGATTGGAAGCATAGGACCGTGTTTGTGTGCTTCCGAAAAGAAAATAACGAAACATATGCAGGTTGAAATGTTAAACATTTGACGGAAATAAAACCTTTTCGTTTCTCTTATGTTTAGCATTTCTTCTTCTTCTTCTTCTTCTTTCTCTTCGGATGATATCTCTTCCATCTCAAGTTTTAAAAGCCTCTCTTTTTCTCTAAGATCTGCTACCATAAATACCTTCTCCATGAGTTCCTTGTAAAAAATGGGAGCGTTAATCATCATCGTTGTTAAATATATTAAAGTAATATAATCAAAACTAAAGAACGCTATATCCACCTCGTATAAAATTTCTCCTAACGCGAAAAGATCTTCAATATGACCCTGAATGTACTCATTGGCGCCTTTATTTATCATTATATCTTGACATTCCAAATTTAAAATGCCAGTTCGATACAAGATGATTCGCGAAGTCGGTGATTCATACCAAGTCGGTACAGATTCCACTGCCTTAAGAGTCGACTCGCCATCTATTAGTTGACCGAAAGCTACGTACTTTTGTGCCATCCATGGTGCAGGTTGTAACAAAATGAAGAATTGCGTAGAACAATCGACGTGTCTAAAAATTGATGTTGGGTAAACATACGGTACGTAATAGTGTGTACCGGATTGACAAAGTAGTACCAAAAATCATACTAAAATCGAATTAAAAGTGCATATTATTTCAACCCCATTCACGTTCCGGTACTGGACACGGGTCTCCTTTCGTGCTGAGAACGTTGTACACATATACATAGTATATACATAAGGATAACAAGGTACAAAATGTGTACCTGCCGTCGTTGGCCATGCACAGTACTCCTCGTCTGTCATGTGGCACTATAAAATTCTCGCAGTCCAAATCCGCACCTTTTAAACCAAATCCACCACACTGGACCCAACTGTCCTTGACAATGCGGTGGATAGGAGTACCTGAATAGCCGCCTTTAGTGGTTGCGCAAAGACGAAGAAAATTTTCGCATGTGTTTGGAACTAAATCGGCATATAGCTAAAATAGTTTTGCATCGGGTTACTCTGTACATACATATTAGATTAAAAGCTTTCAGGGATTTCACACAGAATAATTATTGTGAATGATTTTTTTGGAATAATTATGCAGCAGTTGTGCTTAATTCAGTTCACTCCCTTTTTTAAATATAAAGCTGATGATATTTTTCTCGATTGTTAATGAATGTCAATGTTAGGTAACGTTCGAATTCCATTTTGTTTAAATCTTGTTATAGGAATCAAAAAGTTAAAGCCTAAACTTGTCCAAACGCAATGCAACATAAGCCAAAATACTCGTAATAGTAAAAAAGCGTAAGATACCAGTACGTTACCTAGTGCATTACAAATATTCTAAAATTTAATGTTAATAAGTTAATTGTTGAACCGCGATAAAATGTCATTTATATTAATCATGTAACTGTAAGTAATTTTTGTTTTATTTACATTAATTATAATATGAATAATGTTAATTCTAAGTAACGTGGGACAATTATAAACTTCTTTATCCTGTACTAGCTTTTGCACGCGGCTTCGCGCGCGAATTAATTATACCGTGAAAATTCTTTGGAATATCTAAATTCATATATGTAATATGTATTACATTCTTACTTATTGCCATTAAGAAATTCAGAATTGCAATGCATGAGAATCCGCGGACAAAAGCTAGTTGTACATGTCATCCATTCTCTTGGATCACGCTATGTATTTAAAAAAAACACCGCATCAAAATACGTAGTTTATTTAAATGCGTAGTTTTAAAGATCTACGTATACATAGGGACAGGAAGCAAAAGCGACTTTATTTTATACTATGTAGTGAAGTAAGTACTTACCATAAATATTAGAGTTCCCGTATGTTCGTCATTAATAGATATATGCATGAAAGCACACGGTCTCTGTAAATTTATATTTAAGTGATGTTATAGTTCCACTGGCAGTTGTTATCGCATACAAACTTATATGTATATTATATGAAATTTAAATGCTTACTCCAGACGAATTTATAAATTTAGAAAATTGACCAACACCCTCCTTGTAATAATCCAATAAAAAGTCATAGCTATATTTGGTTTCAATTAGTTCTTTAAATTCTTTCTCTCCGCCGAGAAGTTTATCATTGATCAAAATCGCAAGTTGATTATTCAAACAATAGGCAGATTCACCATATTGAATCTTCAGGTCGTTCAATGTTCTGGGCCATTCTACGGAGGTCACGCCTGAAAGGATTAAGATACATAAATGTTTATTTTTAAAGCTGGAGTGTTTTAGTTTGAACTGATCAGCTGTACAACATGTACGAAACCTATAAGCAGATAGACGACTTGAACCCTTTTCAGTTTAAGAAATGATCTTTTATGGAACTATGAAACTGTTAATGACATACCTTTAATTACAGGATAATCAAAGTCTTTCCATCTATATTTATACAATCCTATTGCTATATTAATGCAATAATTAAATTCTTTTGTAACCCGGTTTCCGATTATAGTAAATTTTGTACGGCCTTTGCTGGGAAGCTTTTTGTTGGAGATTGGATATTGGATGTTATTTATAGAATTGTGCCCATATTTTATTTTCGTAGAGTATTTATCTTTTACTATTTTTTCCCACGGATGATGTGATGGTTTACTTATTTTTAGATCATTAAATGGAAACATTGTAATATAATCATCTAAAGAATATTTAAATTTGATGTCAATATGACAAAATGTCACTATGATTGATTTGTTCAAAGTATACAATTGTTTGTAATTAAATATTGTGTTTTGTACATCGTTTATTGATTCTGTATCATTTTATATCTGTCACTGTCCTATGACTTTATTGTCAACAGCTAATGTTACTGTCACTCACTGTCAGAATGTTTAAAAGTTGTGAAGTTTAATGAAATGAATAAGACTACATGAATACACAGAATGAATACTAGTTTGGGCAATGTCATTAACGAGTAAAATGTGTTGTAATTTCGTTGAAATATAAATGATATGACACATATTTCAATACAAATAGTTAGTAATATTCTGTGTGTGTTACTAAAACTAATATGAGACTCATTAAAGTATATGTAATGTTTTTTTTTTTCAACAGAAATGGATAATAAACCGCCTGAATATTTGTCATCAATATCTGCACAAGTGTGTACTCTTCTGTCCGTTAAAGATTACAATAAAGAAAAGATTAATTCCCTTATAGATGAATTAAATGCAAGGACCTATAAAGCAGAATTGTTTATGCGAAAGCAGGTAAATTTTAATAGGTTAATAAGGTAACATTGCTGCTTTTAGTAGAGGAAGTAATATTAATTTAAATCATCTTTTTCAGGATGTTAGTTTGCTCGTGTCTGCTCTTTGCAGTAATATAAGACCTGTTGATGAGTTTTTGGCAGCTAAGGCTTCACATTTAATAAATAACATGCTGACAAAACAAAGCATGCCTTTATCTAGAGACTACTTGTGGAGAGCCATTGAGTGGCATATAGAATGTTTAAAAAATTGCTCAGATATTATAATCCCTGACATCCTTCATAACCTGCAGTCTATTTTGCAATCTGATCCAGTTGCAGGACAAAAGGTGGGAATGCTTTTATATAACTAAAGATATAACATCTATTTTGGTTGGTTCATGTCTTTTTTCATTGTTAAATGAAAAAAGACATGAATCAACTGTAATTCACTGGCATTTTTTTTAACATAGCTTTATTTATTGGTAAACTACAATAACTTGTATTATTATTTAATTTAAAATACTGTACAATTGATAATTAATATATGACAGTTCAATACTTTAAGATATGAAATATTATCTATTTCAGTTCACTAAAGATTTAGTAGGAAAACAAGGTATCTTGCTCAAGTTTATGGATATTGATAAAAACCATCAGATAAATATTCAAAACCCAATGCAAACGTGTTTGTTTGCCTTAAAATGTATTATTTGCTTAACAACAACATTAGAAAATAGCACTGCAGAGCAATCAAATGTTACTTTGGAAATAAAGGAGCACATATCAGCAGTTATTGTTAAGTATCTTATGAATGGACTCATGAAACCACAAGATGAATTTTCATATTGTAAGGTAGGTTTAGCTTGCTTAATTACATTATTTAACTTTACACTTCAACATAATTTTCTTTTTAGTATCTAGGTCATAAAAAATAAGTGGTTCAACCTTCAGTATGTATATTGCAAGCCAATATCCATATCGCTGAGATGTTTTAATTTTTCATCACAGTAGAAGATAATAAATAATGAAGAATGATCTATCTATTTACAATGTAATTTTTACAATCAATTGGGTAGTTTCTTCTATAAACAAATAAATTTGACACTTTTGTAATGTCACTATAAAATTATAGATCGATTCAGAATTACTAGAGAACTGGTGAGTTTGTAAGACTATTTAAGTAACACTTATTATTATGTGTTTTTCTGTTACAGGTAGTTATATCTGCATTAAGAGTTTTGTCTCATTTGTATTTTAACGATCAAACTGTTAATTTCTCATTACCAGAATTAATAGGTATTTGTAGGCATTTTATATTATATGGACTTATTAACCTCAGGAGTAAACCAGAAAGAATAATGCCTTCACAACAAACTATTGCAGCAGTGCCAATGAAAATGAATCCTAAAGGGGGAAAGGTAATCTCTAGTTATTAATATACACAGGCTTAAACTTAACTGTGCTAATTCTAATTAAAGTGATGTATAATGGTACGTTCAGACTACGACACAAATTCTGACATAAATATCAGACATTAATGTCTGTGCTATTTACAATTATACGGAATTTTCCACATAAAACTCATTTTATGCATTAAAACGCGA
>DWQT01004745.1:0-10944 GCA_018244895.1 Myscelus amystis hages
AGACTCGTTCTAAAGTTAACGTAATAAGATTTATATTTCCATACTTGTCCGACCACACAATTTGATATCCTAAGACATGAAAGGTATTTGTAACATTCCTTGGAAATAGACGTTTCGTTAACGGCCCTCGACTGTAAATTTGCATCGGGTGAATACATTTTCTTAACGTTTGCTTTTTATCATAAGACTTAAGAAATAAATAAGCTAAATGTGTTCCTATCCTACCCTTGAAACATAATGAACACTAAAGATAATTTTAGAATCAGTGGAGTTGATATGCGTTTAAAGTTTAAATAATAGAGAGATTAAAAAACGTATCAATGGCTTTATTAGCAGATAACAAGTTCAATTAGTATATGAAGTACCTAAATACTAATGTTTAATAACGGCCATGCAGTTGATTTTGGAGGGAAAAACGTTTTTATCACCACGAGCGACTAACGAAACTACTGATAACAGTAAATTAACATAACTAATTAGGTCTTTATTATAAATTCAGAGGCGATTTTCGTGTTATGGTTGTTTGTTTTTAATAACGGGTCGTGAAAATAATTATAAAGGTTTACTCTCGTTGAAATAGTGTTTGCTGTGCAATCATGGATCTTATAAATTGTATACGAATTGTTTCTACAAACAATAATTTTTAAAGTTCAGAAATTATATTGGACAGGAGTTGGTATGTCCAATAAAAGGTACGCAAAAGTAAGGAATTTGAAACCCTCAGGATCGACGTCGTCCTGTCTGGAAGGTAAAGGGCATTAGGGCAGAAAATTTCACGACCAGCCGCGTAACCTGATCCACAGTCAAGACTAATTTCACTCAATCAGTGCAGAGACGGCCCTTCCCTGTAATCTGATGATTAATCATAACTGTACGAGTACCATATTTCTTGGCTTTACTGTTACACTTGACAATAGAGAACCCAAAAAGAATTGGAGGAGTTAGGAATAGTTAAGTACTCTTGTAACTGTTTTATTATTCTGGTGCTGGAAAAGGCTTTTCTCATAATGCGAAGATTTAAGGCATACCTACCCTCAGAGAACATTATGAAAAACTCTTTAAGATATGCATATTTGTAACTCATTTTATAAACCACACATGACCTTGCAAGATTTGCATTACACTGATATATTGCTTAAGTTCTGTAGGTATAGTATAAATCGACATACCCATGAACATAATAAGTAGTGATGTCATTATAGAAAATTTATCTAATGTCAAGTCTTATGTCTTTACAAAGTTCATTATCTAACATTTGTTCAAAAAATCCAACACAATGTACTTTTGAAGTGTATGGATTGAAGGAACAAATATAGTATCGAGTAATAAATGGCGTTTGGCAAAAGTGCTGTGTCCTATTCAATTACGTCCAGGTTTCCTGGCTGTTGACCGCGGCCGTTGTTAATGAGCGGGGTTCCAGATTTGATCGGGTGAAAATTGTTCGCAGTGCAGTTTCGAAATAGGGCAATCCACCCGCAGAGACAATTGAAATAAAACGTCAGTGCAGCTGGCAAGATCATATCGCTGTAAGATGCAAGGAAACGCCGAGCACACAGGACTCGATAGCCAACGTCGCAGGTATAGGGATTGTTTTGGCACACTGTTGCGGTGCAGTTAAGCCGTTTTAATTTGCACGTTAGACGCGTACGTCGCACCGCACACGAGTTTTCTTTTTGTTCCCACTGCGAAGTGTTTTATTTTAAATCTGCGGCTCTAACGAACCGGGCTCTTGTTACATAGGGCTGAGCCGAGCGACGTATGCAGCTGTCACGGCTCGAGGGCCAATGTAAAACAGTTGATTCATATAACGTCTAATTGTTCGAGCCAATTACAATATTATGGCGGCGCTTTGATAAAAAGTTAGAAGCGAATGACGTCATATTTACATTGTAACAAGTGTTGTAAGATTTTATCAGCGCATTCTGTTTGGTTAGGTTAGCTTCGCAGTATGAAGAACATTGTAATTATTGTTGAATGTTATCCTTGGACGTAGTGAGTGTTGTTATGAAATCTATTGGTATTTCAATAGAAGCGCACGGGTGACGGTGAGCTCGGCTCGTATAAATTTCGTGGTTGTGACATGTGTAAAGGCTCATAAGTCACCGAAGGCGTCGGGCGCGGCGAGGCGGGCGGCCAGCGCATTGTGTTCTTATGGCGCATATATTAACGTGCATTCTCACGCACGGAACCCGTTCGTCGGCCGCCCGCTCTCTTGTTGCTCCTTTGCTAATCCGCGTGCCTTTGTGCCTTTTTATGCGAAGTTCGATAATCGAAAAACGCCGCCTCCGCCGTGTCAAATAAGTCGGCGCTCCCCGTCCAGGGCCGTTTCCTTTGAAACGCGCAAAAAGAAGACTCTATCGAAATGTTGACTTTGATATTGCATGCATCGGCGGCGGCGGCGGAACGCGCTGTTAGACATATGTACGCTCTAATATATGAATTTCGCTAAACCGGCCCATTGTTCGACTGCACCTCGCACACGCGGCGGCCGGCGCGAGGTGCAACATCGATTTTCACTCTGCGCCTGCAATAGTTCCATGTTTAGTTAAGCTCGAGTGTGACCATGTCAACGCTTTATAATAGCTCTTGCGAAGCGGACTTTCAATGCAATTCCTACGGTTTAGTGTTATATAATAAGAAAGCAACGAATTCAAAGTTGAATTCGAAATTTCAGTTTGAAACAGATACCGTTTCACTCAAAAACGAAAATAATAATTGTTTTTTTTTTTTAAATGAAACAAAACAAAGATAAACGCTGCCTGAAAATTCAGCATGCTTTAAAACCGTAGTTGTTTTCCAATAAATATGTAGGAATATGAATTACAAGAAATCAATGGATACTTAATTTTGAAACGTTAAACATTGAGTTTTACAACAATTAAGTAATAATCGTGTATTGTAGAGTGTCATAACGATAACGCAGCGGGCAGACTGTTTGGCGATGGGAGCCGCTTTCGCGAAATTCTAAATCAGTCGTCCGCTGCGCGCGCGCACGCGACGCCTCGCCCCCCGAGTCGTTACCCCGCGTGGTATTATTTCGAGACCACTACACATGTTTCGCGCTCAACTTTGCACGTTATAAACTCGTATCCACATTCGATGTTAAAGGATTGATCCACTTGCGACGGCCATATATTATAACTAAATTACTGTGTTACCCGTTTATATGCTAACTTGTGTTTCGATCTATTGACGTCCTGAACTATCGAAAAATCTAAGGGGATGCACTATACTTGTTAAAGAGAAAGTTATAATTTTGTCTATTTAATAAACCAATTGGTTTTCGAGGTCCTTTACAGTGAGCGTGTTATACAATTTTAGATAAAATATTTAGCTGTTATTAATCGTTTTCATAATTATCGACTTTCTCTCGTCCCACTGTTTGGTACTGATCTCCTTTCAGAATGAGTATTGTTCACGCAAAAGTTTGTCCTCTAGCCAGACGGCTTACCAGTCTTCATACGCAATAGAGAACATATATTGGAACCTTCTAAACAGGTTCCCTCAAAATGTTCTTCAATGCACAAAATTATCTTTAGAAAACAGATATAACTTTGTAAAATCAGAGGCAACTTTAATGATTGTTTACAAAATGTTATGTACGCTTTATTTGTGAGCTCAGTGGATAGTGTGGCTGTTTACATACGCCGGGCGCAATTAGCGCGCTCCGAGCCCGGCGCGGCCCGGCCCGCTTATTGTATCGGCGCCGGTATTGACAATAAGCCGATAAATTTTAATGTCAGCGCGGCAAAGTTTTAACGAAACCCACCGCCGCGATGTCGACTTTGTTAAGTGTGAAGTTGTTAAGCCTCACATACACGTCAATATACATACATTTATTTACAAAGTAAGATATTATACGTACATATATAAAAAGACAATACAAAAGAAACAATCTGTAGTTGTATCTCGCATACGTGAGCACGTACATAATTCGTATTGTAATCTCGTAATAAATCAAGCGATAATATGTAATTAATAATATCTTGTGGCATTGTTACAGGTACAGAGGCAGGCAAGGGCGAGTGTTGCGGTGGTGTTCAAGCAGCCGTGAATAACCTGCCACCTTAGCGCCTTGAGGTCTAATTGGGTTGCTTAAGTGACGACATGAAACCGCGTGAGAATTATAAAGGCATCCAGCGCTCAGTGGGAGCCTGTCATGTGACAGCAGACGTGCTAAACCAACTCGTTGGATACTTATATTATTATGCTCTTCGAATCCTGTTAAAGCACTTTTTTCCGTTTCATAAAACTGAGCATCCTGTAGATTTTCGTTACAATTCTTAGCGAGCGATCATTTTTTCACAACAGGATTGGTAATATATTGTATCTGAATAAAAATTGTACGTATCTATATGCACACAATGAGAACTGTCAATAAGAAGCGCAAATTCTAACGTAACCAGTAGGTTATTTGAAAGCGTTATTTGAAATTAGTTTTAAATGTTTGCGTGATAAAATTACAAATCCTTTTTTTATGATTATAATAAAAAGAAACCAAAATGTTGCGTTCCACTGCGAACGGGCAGCTGCTAGCCGTATATGGCCGCGCAATCTCTGATTTATGGCGGTACATCCATTTTCGCTCGTATTGCAAGCGTGTAGAGCTGTATTTGCGATACAGCTTATCATTAAACGTGTTGTTTTAGCTCAAACGCGTGTATCGATTGTACGTGACCGCATGAAAACCTAGCCTTTGTCAGCGAATTCTTTTGTGCACCATCCGAGCGATCGAGCGAAGCTGCTCTTCGCTTTTAAGACAAACTCGATGCTTAATCTATACTAATAATATAAAGCTGAACAGTTTGTTTGATTGTTTGAACGCGCTCATCTCAGGAAATATTGGTCCGATTTGAAAAATTCTTTCAGTGTTAGATATCTCGTTTATCGAGGAAGGCTATATATAAAATCACACTCAGATGAATAGGAGAGGAGCAGCAATAAAAAATATTGCGACAACGGCAAAATCATTTATATGGTAAAGCGACGTTAGCGGGGACAGCTAGTTAAGAATATGCATACTTTGTTATTATGTTACTCTTGTATTTGGGAAGCTTTGCACCTTGTGCGTTCTGCTGAGTGCTCGTATAAATGATCCGTAGTAAAGTTTTTATTATTAATAACATTAAGCTGTCCTAAAGTTCTCCAAACAAAGCTACGTGCGTTCCAAAGTACGACAACATGAGTGACATTTAGTTGTCAGCTGTCATTTAATAAAGTAGACGCGCTTCATGTTAGATTCAAATATCGCTTCACATTTGCAAGTGTGTCACGGCTTTAACCGCGCTGTAACAACTTAATCTCAAATTACGAAGCTGCATCGTCATTTACAGAGTTTACAATATTAACATGATGATAATAATAATCAAAATAATATACTACAGCTAAATGATAGAAGTTCAAAACACTTTCTGAGAAAATAATGAGCTGATAGAACATATAGAACAATCTTGGACGGGAATCAAACCTCCAGTGAGTTAGAAAGGTCAGTAACCACTAAATGAAAGGGTCCAGTCGAATTATTGTAATATCATTATTTACAGCATTTAAAATGTGCATTTTTTATTTTAACTGTCGTCAAGACAGCCAGTTGGTTAATTGTTATTACCGAGTCATTTGATTGTGCGTTAAATTAACGTTAAAATATACTGTTGTAAAAGATCTCTGTTAAGTTAACAAGGCACGGGTTAAAGATACAAATGGATTTCCATATTCAAATGCAGTAGGAGTGACATGGTTAATGTATTGCCGCGTCTGACGTGTGCTGTCTGACAGTCATCAACACATTGACTTGTATATTTCGATATATTATTGTCCTTCAACAGCTACATATTTTCTTTGGCTTCCAAAAAATGGCTTAAAAACAATATGGCCGACCATTTTTTTTCGTTTATCGTCTCTTTTTAACAATAAAGAGTTTTCTATCGATATAGGTAAACATTAAAAATGAAATTTCAGTAAGGTAAAAAACAAATAGAACTCGACATTTTTTCGACGTATAAAAATGGATAAATAAAAATATTGCAGGTGTCAATTTCGCGTCCTCCTGATAAATCGTGATATCGCCATTCTTTTCTTACACGTACATCACATAATTGTGATCTCTTTTTCGCACGGGTAATGGTTGATAAACGTGTATTTGTCTTTCCGGAGAATTCGCATACATTTACGCGCTCATATATTTATGTTTATCTCGCAACAGCGTAATGCAATTGATTAATGATAATTAATATTAAGCCGCATTAAATCAAGAGGTAAGCCCAGTGACAATAACTCATTAAATACAGCTGTATTTCACGTTTTGCAGGGAAACAGATTAATGGAAATGTATTATGTGATTAGAGTTGCATTTGGAGAACACACTTTATATTTTATTACAAAAACTGTGACGTCATGATACAGTTCGGCAATAATTTATTTAAACGTAGGTAAGCCATTATAAATAATCGAACAATTTATACGGATAAATTATGTAATACCAAACCGACGCTTGTCACAGATAATTGTCTATATAGTCGATTGGAAACAGACGCGACAGTCTGATTGTTCTTCTAGGCCTACTACATAAATAATGGCGTAGCGTTATCGTAGCCCGTAGCACCGTACTCGTAGACGATGTACGATCGATGCTGATGCGGCCTTCGACGAATGATATAAAAATGCTTAAACATGAATGTATAAACTATACTGTAATATATACTGTAATACTTACTGTACTGTAATATACAAAAATACTAATACTTAGACCCAATTTTGTTGTCACTGAATGATGGACTATATAAAAAATTTAAGAAATTTAGATTAATACAAGCAAAATGGTTGCGATAAAAACTGTCGTGCCTTTTGTTCTCATTGATTAGATAAGTATTACGATTTTTATGTGAAATTGAAAACGATACAATATCGATTAAAGGCAACAAAGGACGGTTTGGGTTGTGCCTGAGATTGAGCCCACCAGTGGGACGTGAATCGGTTTGACGCGGCGGTGTAACTAATGCGCCAGAATATGACAATAGATGGCGCTGTACTTCTTTTTACATTCGTCATGAGCATGAGCATCACAATAACACAAATTGAGTTTCAAAATTGCGTTCTTATAAATAGGACTTGGTCTGGAATGTTTTTACTGTTAAATAAGCCTACGTTTGATTACGAGCTCACCTGATGCCAACTGCAGTGTAGTCTTGTATTTACCCAGAAAATGTGTATAAAAAATTAATGCCGGCAGACAGTTCCAATCATTTACAGCAGTGAAAACAGCGGAACACGAATAATTTAAGAAAAGATTTTTAATATGTCGTAAGTACGATTACAAGTCCATCATTGATGACAGGTTTATGGCGGCATTTGTCATCGCGTATAACCGTGGCGCATGCGCATATTGTATTTATTATCTATTGATGGTCGTTAAACCAGATACTTTATTTGATGAAAGCGCTCGACGTCCGTAAAATAGTAGAATACGTAAGATAATGGCTATTTAATTTTCTATATGTAACAAGATATTCGTGGAGATATTTAAATTGTTCAACTTTTTCCAATCCGGTATATATGGAGTAAACTTCTCGTGAAATATATTTTACGTGGCAGAATTAACTATCACTGTATATGTTATTGTATTTACTTAACTAATTTTATTTAAAACTTAGCAAGCTACAGAGTAATGAAATTTTTTATTTGTAATCTATAATTCGATTTTTGAATAGTGATGTACGTAATGGTTAATTTATGTATGTTCAAAATGGAGACGTAGGCGGTAAAATGAGCGAATAAAGTATCTTCTTATTTGTTTCTACACAATAATCGTGTTTTTTGTGAAGTTTTATGTATCGTCTTATTTGCGGTTTTAATTCTCACCTGCCTGTAAATAACATCGAACTGTTATATAAAAAAAAGCAATACAGACGAATTGAGTACCTAAAAAGATACTTTATCCTGATTATATGTACATACATGTATCGTTGCAGTTGAAATTGGCAATTATGAAACATTTCTCATTTGTACTCCTTTATCTTGCTTTTGGTATTTTTCTGAAATGCTGGGTATACGTTTCACACAAGAATGTAATTTGATTGGTTCAGTAGTAACAATTTATAACTGATAATTTCAAAGTATTTGAGGAGAGCAAAGTAATATCTAGGTAGGGGCGTATTAAGGCAGGTGGTTTTTAGAGCTATTCACTTTTATTACAACAGCCTTCGCGATCCCGGCCATTACATCAGGCTTATGGAATATCAATAACTTACCCTTCATAAATAAACTTTTATTCTGTGTTACTAACAAGGATGTTAAGGATATTTGTCTATTAGAAATTGATGATTGTATGACTAAAATATTGAACTCCGAGTAATGAAACAGAAGCGTCTATCTTTCATTCTTTTACTCTTTTCTTATTTCCGCCCTGTCTTTTCACATCTGGATGACACCCCTTCTTCGCTCAATCTTATACTGGTTTCCTAGGGATGTTTTTCGCAGTTCTCAGGGGTCGGCTGAATTACAAATCACTAGGCTACATGATAAATAATGCGTCTAAGTTTATTAATGGTCACTGTCCGGTAGTCATACATTGGTCGTCTACCGCGCCATTATGTGGCGATTACCATCTCCGTATCAATTTGTAGTTTCTTTATCGGCTTTAGTACGACAGGTATCTGGATATCCGTTATGTGATTGTGATCGAGCGGCCATTCTTTACCTTCGAACGGGTTGGGCTTATGACTGTATTAATGGTCGTAGCCTACGAAGGTAGCAGAGACTGATGGCGGGGCGTGTTTAGCAAACCGGAGATCTAACGAATGACAGTTACGTACATCGGCCCATCCGCAATCGATGGGACGCCTAACTCAAGTCTAAGGTTACAAGAATTATTGCAACGTTCAGAAGTCGTGAATAACTAGCGCGATTAACCGCGACATCGGATGCATTAAGAATCGACGTTGGATGAATAAATACCACAGTTCCAATTGATATTACCAATAATTTATACCTACTGTCCCGTAAATAAACACGCGTTCGGCTTATTGGCCGTATTTAATATATTCATATTTACCAAGTCTTTGCAATTCGTTGCGTTATTAATATCGAAATAGATGTAAACGTGCATTACATAGTGGATGATAAGTATCGATCAATGACCGGCTTAATGCTGACTTAGCTGTTTTCTTTCTTGTAAGGCAAAGCGTTGTTTATCACCCGCACACTAAGGTTCTATCGTTAGTTTACAAATATCGTTTTAAGCGCTATTCCTTGTCCTTGTAAATTTTCCAACCCTCGGTGTCGAGTAACTCGTCTGTAGATGTTTGTGCGTGTATAATATTGTTATAGGTATGTCTGTGTGCGTGTAAACTGGTTGGCGTTTACGAAAAAACAGCATTCGCCCGCATTGTGTTCGCGTGCATTGACACGACGTCTGAGGACGCGCGGGCGACTTGTCCCGGCGCGATGCGTCAAAGGGTTATACGATATTATACTGTCGTAACATTTTATGAATCGGTCGCCGTCGAGGGCTTCATTACGCTGTTGGATAGAAATATCTCTTTGTGCATTATTAACGGGCGATGCGACCCGCATTGTTTGGATCTCGGTAGTTTATTTCGCGGAATGCTTTATGGGAAATGGTTATTAAAATATTTAATAAACATCGTGAAATCTTCGTCGTTAATCGCCTTGTTCGCGATGTATGATATATTTGTTTAACAGTTAAACTGGGAGCCTTGTTGAACTGGGAACTACATGTATGCAATTGTTTAAATGTTAACTAAATTCTTATTACAAATAGATTAGCATCGATTGTTTTTGTAAAAGCCGTAGATTTTTGCATTTTTTCCTAAATTTTGTTTAACTACATTTTTATAATGGTATTTTTCTGTGCTATTTAAATTTAAAGTTGTGACATTTGTATTGAACACGCGTTTAAATTTACGCCTGTGAACTTTAACTCGGTCAGCTGTTGGTTTCATACACAATGTTGCGACTATGTGCATAAGTGGGCGCGGCGCGCTGCGATGCCGGGTAATGCTGCATTAGCATCCAAATAGGACATAAGCATGAAATATTATCATAACAATATCAAGGGCTGCCAGAGTTCATACATTCGTTTACACTGCTTGACAAAGTACCTGTTTTTTTACAGCAAGTTTATTTGTATTGTTGTCGCAGTTATAACGATTAAGTCCTCTGCACTCTAAGTATTTTGCGCTTGTAAAATTAAATTCGTTTCATGACAGGCTAATTCTTAAGCTAAGTCTATGAATGAAGTCTAGCCTTCGCTCGATTCTTTTTGGAGATTATTCAACCGTTTCTATTCAAGCGTCTCCGGGGGCTGTTTAGTATGAATGCTCAAGTCTGAACCTCTTAACATTAATTTGCAGCGTTTATAATGAATTTCGTTTGCGTAATAAACATAAATTTAAGTGAATTCCTTGTTGACTGTTTAAATGTTACCTTTTTTGTTGTTTGTAATCTGTTATTTATAGCTCTATTGTGTTGCCATATTCCCGATGGAACCTACATTTGTCGAGCATAACATCCAACAGATGGTATAAACCATCTCCCGGTTTATCATCCCACAATCATAAGAGTGTTGATGCAAGGCAATTTTCTAATAAAGGCCCGTAGAGTGAGTCAAGCGAGCCGCCGCCTCGTTTCCTAGCGAAGTAAGTCAAGTGTCTATTGTGGTACTACATCCATCACTAGACAGACGAGATTGAAAATCTGAGACGATGCTTCCATCTCGATAACTACATGTCTCCTGTTTAGTTTCTGTCTCACTCTCTTAATTTAATGTTTAACGAAGCGTTATATGATTTGGTAGCCTGCAATTGAGGCAACATTTAGTTTCAATCTTATATACGCGTATGTATGTAAGCCTCCGGTATATTAAAAATTTTGATATAAAAATGTGCAATATTGGGTACCGAACAGACGGTTTTGTGTATTTAAATA
>DWQT01004746.1:0-10943 GCA_018244895.1 Myscelus amystis hages
CCAGCTCAGTCCTCAGGGGTAGCGGCGCATCTGTGGTCGACCTGAGATAGGAATCTAATCTTATCCGGGGTCGATTAGAAATGTCCATGGGTGGCAGTAGCCACTTACCATCAGGTGGCCTGCATTCTCGTCCGCTACTTCCATTTAATAAAAAAAAGAGCCGACCCCTTAACGCGCCTTCGGTAGGTAGCACGGAAACGCTTGTAAAAATTCGCCATTAACGATCAGTGGCGTACGGCATGACCGAGGTTCGCGCAGTTACCACATGCAGACAGTGATGAGCGGGTCGGTGCTGGTGCCCTGGTCGGGCGGCGCGCAGTGCGGGAAGCCCATCTTCACGAGGCCGGCGTCGAGCGCGCGCGCGCGCGGCGGCGGCGCCGTGTACTCCAGCAGCAGCGCCCGGTAGTGCACGTCGTCCAAAACCACCTGCGCGACCACACGACCATTCTATTATTTGGAATTTACTCCTTACGAAACGATTTCAGTTATAAGAACGGATACGGAAATTTTACAAGATTGATTGGTAAGGTTACACGAAAGTATATATCTGTATATCTGTATATCTGTAGGATTGAACATACAAAAGAATGCGATGGATTACATTAAAGAGCCATATCTTCTTATTATTATTATTTTGTAGCATACTTTATGTAATACGCTTTTATTGATGTAATATAATTAATCCAAATACTTGTGTTTCTTTCCCTTATCATTTTAGAAGATGCGTTCATAATCGCTGATAAACATTTTTTTTTACCCTTTAACGGTCCATTGCTGTACCGGGTCTCCTCTCACAGTGACAGGGATTATTACTTAAATAAGTATTTTTATTACACCTAGCCACAGAACATGTAACATGTATCATTTTGAACATAAACAGAATAACTCAATAAAGTACTCGCTTAGCTATCATCAAACCCAGTAAAAATCAAGAATTGGTTACTGGACGTAACTCAGCATCTCTAGTACGTGCTCTGCCTAGTTTGGAATCAGGCTATGTATGAGGGTGTCCCAAGATATTATATTGGAATACATTACCCCATATTCTCCTCCAGTGTCTTGACACAACTTTTTACATATTCTCACTTCTGCCGCTAGTCCAATCACCGAGCACCGAATTCCATCTGTTTTCAATGTCTGTAAAATGAATTCACTTGTACAAACAAAATGTTTTCCAAGGTAATATTTGCTTTCTATATAAAATACAGGACATACAAATTCATCACAACGTATAAGAATTGTAAGATCAATGCTGTTGATGTATTTGTCAGAAGTATTAGCATAAGCATTGATAGCCTAGACCAGGCTTTCCCAACCTTTATTTCGCCGAGCCTCCCTGAACCAAAAATATTTCCATGCCCCTGTCCCTGTCCCATGCCATGAGAGACCTGTAGCTTGTAGTAGGACATAAAAAGGCATGCAATATGGGGTAGTGGACAGAATTATAATAATCCACACATCTCTAATTTTTTAACACAGTCAATACCATATACAATAATGTGTTAAATTGTTACGCAAACTATGTGGGTAAGGATACCAACTCCACAAACAACTAATTTGTGAACATACTTGTATTGTTGTATTAATGTCTCCAGGATCACAAGTAGTCAGTGAGGCAAAGAGAACTAACAATTCTCTAGACGCATGACTTGGCAAAGGTCTTAGCACTCTGCCTGCCAACTCCAGAGTATTTTGTAATGATGGCTCTCCAGTTAATGTTAATGTAGATAATCTATGAAAAAAATCCATTATAAAGCGTCATAAGTGTATAAGTTATTCTATCGCAAATTTACACAAATAATTTTTCTGTGATTGAATAAAGTAATGTTAATAAGATTTCTTTCAAATGAAGAAATTCCATGTGAATACAAGCTGAATAACTATATATTATTTCATGATGCATGTTTTTGTGTATGTAGGTAGGACAAGAAATCAGAAAGACTTACCCCTGGACGGCTTTCACATGTTTTCTTATATTTCCAGAGAGTTCTGTAAGTTTCTCAGCTCTCTTGTTTTTCATCACAATTATACCCAACTGACTTAATGGATTTTGGTCAAAAAATTCTTCAATGAATTTTTCCAAAAGCTAAACATAAAGATTAACATAAATAGACACATGATAAAATATCTCATGTGGTTTAAGGTTAAAAGATTATATTTCAGTTCAGAAATTAATCAGAATTTCAGTTCAGAAAAATGCTGCACAATTGTAAAACAGATGTCTTTTCAAAAATTGGATTATTTACATTGCAATATGAATTATTAATAAAACATTTAAGTATAGTATAATGTAATATCACTGACATCCATTGCCCACCATTTCATGGTAACATTTGTTTAAAAAGTTAAACTCATGGTACAGCAGCATGGTACTAAACTGTATGACAAATACCTACTAGAGTTCATTTGTTATCTCCAGATGCACTGGTGTTAACAAATCACAGTTAAAATTCAACCGAACCTTCTCAAACAATACAACTCTCGTGTGAATAACTTTACAAGTAATCAGTAAGCTTGATATGCATTTTGTTTTATTGATTTATAAAACAATTCACTCGTATTGTTATGTTATCTGTAACTTGTCATTAAAACATTTAGATGCAATTTTAAAAGATATTGAGTTTAGCAATAAAACCTAAACTAGTAAATAACACATTTTGGACATGTAAACGTATTCAAGCCTTGTGTAGAAATATTATAGTATCCAAACCTTTAGAGTACATAGAAATCTCATAGGCTTCAAGTCCTGTGAGTTCATGGCATCAGAGCAATCTATCGCCACTAGTAAATGCCTCATCATCCCGAGCCGTATGGGCCCACGTCGGGGCGCGGTAGCTTTCCTTGCCGCCTTCTGGGCGAACTCCGCCACCAGACTTTCAACCAATCCATCTTCATCTTCTTTGATGGCCTCCCTTTTGATTGAGGTTTAAATTAATTTCAAAGATAAATAAACACGGCTATTTTACGTTTCAATATCATTAATTGAATATAAACATAAGGTTATGTCGGTATTGTAATAATACTCGATTTTAATAAATAATTAATCTTACCAAGTCTTTTCATAACCTGTTTCCCATCTATATTCTTTTGGATCAGGCTCATCATCCGCCATTGTAAAATAAGATGTCTTGTATCAATAATTAGTAATTGAAACAGTTATTGACTGTAAAGTTTAAAATAATTCAATATCGTAAGAAAATAGTCTTAGCAGTTAATGACAAAACACAATAAATAACAACATAAGCATTTGAATGTTTTCATTTCATTTGACATTTTGATGACAGCTAGACAGCTTAGTTTGACTTTTGCATTCCCTGCCACCCCCACAAAGAGAAAGATTGTATGAAAGATCGTCGGTTTAGAATTTGGGCACCTGATTTTTTTCATAAAAATAATAGAAAAAAAATAATGCATTTGTTGGTTTTCGAAAATTCAATTTTTTGCGCGAGTAAAGTCGAAGGTATAAGCTTATTCTAAATGTAAGCCATACTACTGAAACTATTGTTAACTACGACATTGGTAGTAGTCGTCCTATAAATGGTAGTAGAGTAGTGAAGCACCCTATGTGCATAAAAGAAACTGATGCAATTTTCTTTCGACTAAGTTAATATAAATATAAATGTCAATGTCATTATTGTATGAAATGTGCGAGCACGACACCTATGTTCTAACACTCAACTCTGTCACTTGCATTTTGAAGTTGCAATACCTTTACACAAAAAAATCTGGTAAAGTTCGTGCTGGCGTGGATATCTACAATATCCATTGCCGATATTTACAATATTGCAGACAGTCGACAGTATATCGATTTATCCGTAAGGGTCTGATCATTAACAATTAACACTGGCACAGATATGTACTAATATATGAAACATTGCGCTTAAATGGGTACAAGAAACCAGCCTAAATTATCTTTTTTCCTGTCATAGTATAATATAGATAATAAGGGATAATAATAAACAACTAGGTAAAGATGTGAGAAAGAGACCAAATGTAATGTTTATTTTAATTTAGTCATAATTATAGTACCATATTATGTATATACAATCTAGGTAACCTTATAGAAACTTCTTAAGTAAAACTTCAGACGCAAAGTTATTATTTTATTTCCAAGAGACTAACATAAAAATACAAAAATAATAATGAAGATTCTTATTGTAATTACTTTTCTAGCAAATGTGCTCCTAAATGCGGCGCCAACTTAATAATTTTAATGCAATGTAAAACATTACCCGAATATAGCGACATTTACATATTTTGATTAACATAAAAACTGATGGATATGATAACTATATGAAGAAAATAAAAAAAATTACATCTGGTATTAAATTTTAAATTGAGACAGGATAAATCACAATATATGCCAAGGCGTACACAAGAGATAACTATCATGCTTATACAATTTACGTACAATTCATAATATACGAGGAGAACTGATTGAGATTATAGTAACCTTATTATCCAACACAAACTGTAATACAGATACAATACATTTCAACAACAAATATTCTGAATATCTTGGGAGGAAATGTTCTTTATGTCACCATTACATACACAAAACAGATTTAATTATTTTAAAATTGCAATCATATTTTTTCCCATTATAATGCATATAAGAAGCAATGTTTCACAGTTATCGAAAAAAAATACAATACTCAGTCATAAACTCTAGCAAAAACAAAACACAGACTTGACGTTGTGTGTGTGACGGTGCAAAAAACAAAATCAATTTTCATGCCACAAAGGAATAAGTTAAACATATCTTAGATATTATCATTACATCTAGAATGTTATATGCGAATAGTACTTACAAATGATACGAGAAAATCAATGGAATTTTAGAATTGTTGCTTTTACATTTTTACTCATTTGTTATCCTTGTGTGCATTTGGGAGGATAATCTCCCAAATGCTTACAGTTAATCTCTGGGTATGGGTAAGTCACTTTGGAGCAAAAGTTGCAGTGCTCACATATACAAGCCTGTGCATTATAGACTGCAGTTCAAATTGGATGTTACTAAAACCTTCTGCTACATAGTAACTTGCCAGATCCAGAAGATTGCTAAAAAAAATTCTTACATACACCATTAGATTCATTCAGTAGCAGCCATGGCTCGTGCCTGCGCCCGGACACGTTTATCATATTCTAATCGGTTTTGACTGAAAGGAAAATAGCATATTATGTAAAAAGGCAACATTTACAAAAAGGAGATGGAAATTTTAAATTCATACATCCTTTATGTAGATAATACTCTTTGACATAATTACAACCAATTGGCGTAACATTCACACAGTAAGTTCCACATTCAAATCCCATCCAAACACAAATCTGTATGATCATTGTTGTTGTTTAAGATTAAAATGTGTAAAAGATGAGAATGGACACTGCACTGTGCTTAATATATGGTTGTACGAATAGCTGTATTCACTTCTAAAGTGCAAAAATTAGTTGACAATACCTGAATCGAAGGATATGCCCACAATTGTCACAACCAAGTGTTATAGCTTATGTGCCCACTTAATATTTGCACAATGCAAGGCAATATGGCCACATGCCTTCCTACCCACATTCTTTATGAATAGGACTCTCCAAATCCCCGAATATGCACTGACAGAGGTGACTAACACACTGACAGAACATATCTATTGCAAATATAACTGACTGGGTCTTATTGAAACACTAGTAAATCATAGTGATTATAAATTCAAATCAATCAATTCAAAATCCTAAGCACTTTCAGTAGTAATTAGAATCTGTTAATTTCAAATGTTTTAAAAGACACCACTTGTTCATTGACATATGTCAAATAGGTTAGAAAATATTCAGGGTTTTGTATTGTAATCAATAATTTACCCACCAGTAAATTGTGTATGCTTCAGCCTGCGCCGGATCCTTCACATTAGGTTCATTGAGTAGGTCCTGAATGCCAAGAAGTATCTGCTTGATAGTAATTGCTGGACGCCAGTCTTTTTCCTCATCTAACAGAGACAGGCATACTGTGCCTGATGGATACACGTTTGGGTGGAAGAGAGGCGGTTCAAATTTGCATTTTGGTGGACTTGAAGGGTAGTCGTCCTTGAAAATCATGCGCAGCTTGTAAAGGCCTCCTTCCCATGGAGTCTAAAAATTATTTTTGTAAATCAAATAAACAATAGAATTCCTAATACAAATCAGTTTATAAACAATAATATCATTTGTATAAGAAAATAGAATATTTACCAATATGTATTTTTACAATGAAATGTTTTACTGAAAAAAAAGGTTAAATACTCATACCCTTATTTAAAAAAGTAAATAAGGAGTAACTTCCTTTTATTACAACTGTAATATTAATAATCAATGACACTCAGGTACTATTAATTTAAATTTTAGGACTATAGTTTGCATTGATTGACTAATAACGAAAAGTTTCAATTGCATACACTTAAAATTATTCTATTAATAATCCAAACTCCCGATTTTCACAATATAGAAGAAGAAAGGTCTATAGGATTTCGGTAATATTCTAGAACAAGTAAACTAAAACAATACTAACCCCTTTTTTGCCGGGAATAGCACATTCCCAAGTCATAAGGTTCAATGATCCATCGGGATTTTTCATAGGTCTGGCTACAAATCCCTGAAAGAAAAAGACCGTTAGATAAACAGCTAGACTTTAACAAGAAAGAGTAAGGAATAGTAGGCATACTCACGAAAGGATGGTCCTTGCGCCAAGCTTTTCTCTCTTCAGCTAAACGTGCACTCGCTATTCCTGACATGCCCTGTGATCAGAATTTTATAAAGCTAATATATATAGCAGTCTCAAATACGCTAGAATAATATTTTAAGATATACTCACGTTTATTACAAAGAAACAAACGTAAAAAGTAATTAATCACAGAGCAAAAGCGTCCCACGATGCGTCAAGTACAGGTAGGTACCAGATTAATAATCTACTTTAGAACTTTCAGAATTATTAGGAACAGATAACTAACAACTGCTACTATAAAAAAATATTTATAAAGTCTTTTTAATTTCTATAAAATGCAAACCGTGTTTATATTTTTATTAACAACTTAAAAATATTTAAGTTTATTTTAATCTGTTTCATATCAACAAATTTTACGTATACAAGTCAAGTTGCACTAAAGTGCATATTCGGAGGGAGCGGGACTATACTTCAAATAACTTTCTACACGTTTTAAAACTAGAAAAAACGCCCAAAGTAAAAACAAACAATACGATATTGAAACAAAGAATACTGTTATATTTTACCTCCAAAATACAACTGCTTTTTAAAAATAAATAAATTTCACTTTATAGTCAATTCCCATAGTGATAGAATCATAGAACATGCTAAGAACGATATCAATACATAGTAAAACAGAAAAGCGACTAACCCAGAGATCAACAATAGCAGGAACCTAGACTCTTGAAATTTTGCAAATAGATTCTTTATAAAAGCATAATGGAGTACAAAAGGACTAATTTCGAAAATTTCATACTTAAGGGGATAAAGTAAAGGTGGAAATATTGTATGAAAATTCCCCGGTCTAGAAGGCAGATACCCGAAATGTTTGATTCGCCGTCTTGATAATTAAAAAATTAATACTCTTATTGGTGTTTGAAAATTCAATTTCTTCGCGAGGAAAGCCGCGGGCTAATACTAGTATCAGATAAAGAGGTACCGAGAGATTTTGTTCCTCCGTCTTATCGTCTCGGTCTACTTTACACCAAAGCCAATAAAATTAGTTCGCGTTTGAATTTTGAAAAAAGTTGTTAAAATTTTAAAATAAAATCAGCCTAAGTTACTCCTTATCACATCAGTTATCTGCCTGTGAAAGTCCCGTCAAATTCGGTCCAGTTGTTTCAGAGTTTAGCCGGAACAAACAGACAGAGAGACAGACAAAATTTGTAAAATATGTTATTTTCATATATTTACCATGTTTACATACATACGCCTTTTGGTAAAAATTGGTTATTTTAAAGTTACAAACAGACACTCCAATTTTATTTATTAGTATAGATTGCTGGATCGAGTCTCTTCTCATAGTGAGGGGGATTTAATTTACGTTAATTTTAATACATATCCGTCAAATTTGTACAAATGTACATGGCAAAATATGAATTAATCTCACCAATTCTGTAACATTTTTGCCTAAATAAATATCTATAATTCAACACTTTGCATTATCAACTGTATTAAAATATAAGATTAAATGTACTAAATGGCCTTGGGTTAGCTAGATGATTATATTTTAACTAACAAAATAAAATCATATTAATAAGTTCTTTCAAAATAACGATTCTTACATTCAGATAAATGGCACTTATTTTCGTTATGATCTTAACTGTACATTATTATCATCTAAAAATCTGTAGAGTTATTCAAAATTAAAAGATTCTGCAGTAATTACACAATACTACCATTTGGGACGCACGAGCCATCTCATGAATATTCGAATTACGTATTAGATATGAAACTCATATAAATTTTCATGATCTGATGGATTCATTCAATACTTTCTACAGATATTAATCTGATAGCTATTATGCACTTGTTTCCAAATTAGTGCTTCAAGTGCTTCGATTTCATACTACGTACATCTTATACATTCTACGTTAATTCTTCTTTTTTTTTGTATTTTCGCCGGTACCTTTCTGTACTTTTAAATATCTATTCCAAAAACATTGATAGCGAAGGACAGCTCTTTCTGTAAAGATGATGGAGATATTTACTCATATGTATTATCGTTTCTTGTGACCAAGGTCCATTCTACCACTACCACCTTCTACATTGAAATAAACTCAGTTTAGTATAGTTTAGTATAGTATAGTTATAAGTAATGTTAAAATTGAATTAAATTGCTTTAATTGCTTTAAAAAGTACATAATATACTTATCAAACTGCTATAAATCACTTTTTCACCGAAATTTTAAACCGTTTCTATATATTTTCAAGAATGATACTAGTTGGCAGTATATAGTATGGTTGGAATTATTACAACTTTACGAGTTGTGTTTGTAAATATAACGTCTTTAAAAACGAATACATATATCGTAATAGGTCTGTTTGATAAATGTTCTATTTGAGTAGGATATCCTACTAATAAAGGAAAATTTAGCAAATATTTCAGGTTTGTAAATATCTGCAGTAAAGAGTATTCTTAAGTAAATTCTTTTTTTTGAGTGCAGAATTTTTAAAAGCGAAAAAACACTTAATATCTTCATGTAGGTACAATAAAGGTCGTTTCGGTAAAAAGTGTCGCCATTGACATTTTTGTCGGCGAAATGTTACGCAGACTGTGCGATAGCAAGTCTGTTATGTTATGCATTTCTTAGGTAATTTTATGATTGGTTAAAATATGACAGTTGTTACTTTGTGATTGGTTGATGAAACTGAGTGTGGTCAATAAGAACAAGAAATGTCGGCGATCACTAGGGGGCAGTATAGCTCTGTCGGTGACGCTTTTTTATTCCTCACAAAATATTTGATCCTTGGTTGGCGTAGTTTGTTCCGTTTTGCGTTGTGTTCTGTACATATATAAAAATTTCACCTGTATATGAAATTTAATAAATGACATTGTTTTGGTAAGTGAAATCCAAATGAAATTTTGTATTTCATGATAGATGCACTCGTTTAAAGTGAAGATTATAATTAGTTGAAGTGACGCCAACTAATCAGAAGCAAGCGTCTGTGCTATGTGTGTCATGAAGAAATTTATTTCTAGTTATGATTTGAAGTTTTGTGTTATGTGGAATAAATTTTAAATAAGTTATGCATTTATACTTTATGTATCAAAATGAAATCTTTATGCCATTTATATGAAATACTATTTGTTGCGCATTGTGACTCCAAAATGTTTTGTAAACCGAATTATCAAAAGTTGGCGGGAATCAGCCGGCCTATACAATGAGGTTATATTTGAAATATTTAATATATGGTGATTGACTGAAGTGTCTAAATGATTATTGTGCTAATGAATTAATGAAGTGAATATAATGAATGTGTTTTAGATAGATTGACAGTGAAATATGTCGTCCGTGGAAGAAGGAGAGGCGCCTCCAAGCGAGGAGGTGCCAATGGGTAACCCAGATGAACTAACAAAAAATCCTACTGCATTAAAAGGTGAGAACTATCAAGTAATAAACAACTTAAGAAACCTGAGATTATGTTATGCCTCCTTAGTTCGTCAGCTTTGAAAGTATTGAAAGTATTGTCCTGATTTATGTTCAGTTTTCAAAGTTAGATAAGTATGCATAGGCATATTACATTTAATTCTCATTTCAACAGAATGCATCATCAGCTGCTTTGATCTTGTATGTGAATCGTTACATTATTACGATTTAATAGGTTTTGAAGCCATACTGAACAAAATTTGATAAGAGGCATTAATAAGGACAAATTTACATACTCTTTCTCACACACACACATGCAAGAACAGTTACCACAGGTGTATGTTAATTTAGGATATTGACATGCATTTGGCAGTAATAGGTCCTTTATAGCTTGAACATAATGATAAATTATGGTGATGAATATAATAAGAATGCTATTCCTTTACAGAGGCCCATGAACAGATGGCAACCCTTGATGTACTGGTGTGCGGGGAGTGTCATTCTGCATTCCATTTTCTTGAGGAGTTTAAAGAACACAAGGATGCAAGCAACTGCACCGGCAAATCACCTGTCAGAGATAGTGTGAGTGCCAATGTGTATTGATTTACCAAATTATCATTGTGGGTTGAAATTTTGACACTGGCATATTATAAACAGTATACGTAATGTGAGATTTGGCAATGTTACAGTCTACATGAAGAAACAAAGGAGTGTAGATTTAAAAAATATGTGGTAGAAGAATATTATATTAAACTAGCTGGCCGCGTAAATGTTGCTTTGCCATATAAACAATGTCTAGATGTGCATTTAATATTGCTGCTCCTCTCCTATTCATCTTAGTGTGA
>DWQT01004747.1:0-10943 GCA_018244895.1 Myscelus amystis hages
CGCATCTGTGGTCGGCCTGAGATAGGAATCTAATTTTATCTGGGGTCGATTACAAATGACCATGGGCGGCAGTAGCCTTACCATTAGGTGGACTGCATGCTCGTCTTCTACTTCCATATTATAAAAAAAAAAAATTGTTTCATTACGCTTGATATACTGTTTTCTGTCAAACTGTAATAGACCACTTAAAAAATATCTAAAATCTTCACGATGGAAACTTTTATGTCTAAAATTTGCTTCTCTTTCTCGTTATTATTATAACCTAGTATTTTTATATTTCTCCTGGGCTCGGGATTCTATCCCCGGCGCGAAGCTGTGACTTTATAAAGTGAGGACCGTTTCAAAATGTAAAAATTTAATTTCACTTGCTAAGACGGTGAAGGAAAACATCGCGAGAAAAACTGCACGCTTAGCTAGAGATGATATCTTGTCTGTGCTGAGGTTTGCATATACATTGATCATAAATGTGTTGCTACTCCTAATGATTGTGACAGTTTCATACAAACACCATCACACGCTTCACCCTGGAACACATTAGATAAATAGTTTAAAAAATCATACAAAAAATAGATTTAAGAAACGATGATGCTTACAAATCTTTTGGTGCGGAAAAACACATTCGTAATAAACGCAATAACAGTTTGCTACACATGGAACAACAATTGTTATTCGTGATATAAACATATTCATACACATGTATTTTACATAATATGATTGTAAACGAATCTTGAACGGGGTGAAAAAGTTGTTATTACGTATCCTTACTTGGTTTCAGCCGTTATATGTTCCACAGATGGAATGGCACCGCGGCGCAGGAGCGCTGCTGGCTCATGCAAATGCTCTTCATTATATATTGAATGGGACACCAATTTGTGTTTTTGTCTTTTATACTAACATATGAAAAACAGAATGTAGTTATTGTGTAAAATTGTATCGCAAAAGTATTTTAAACAAATTGTATTATGTTTTGTTTCGCGAGCCATATGATAACATGGATCACGCGTATCTAGAAAGCCTATTAACCCTGTCTTTGATGACTACTAAATTGTACTTGTTGAGGAACATAGATTGTATTCTATGTTATTATATTATCGTATACATCATGAAAATCGATGTCAGCTAGGTATCATTTACTTATTATGGTAGTTCATCACTTTTAAAAGATTGCCCACAAAATTCAGTGTATTATCCTTTTAATGTAAAAGTGTTTACAATATATTATTTGTATTTCAGTTTAATATAAACAAAAAAACAAAATTCAAAAGTTCGAACAGTTAAACAATAATTTTATTTTTTAAATTACGAATTGTGAAACATGAGGTATAAAAAGAAAATATCATAATTTAACTCAATTACTGCACTGAACCTGAACTGAAGGTCTATCATATAAGGTCGCAACATAAAGGTACAACTAGTTTGCCACAAAATAGTTCTTTACAGCACGCATTGAAAAACATTGAGCGCGAATCTTTAAGATTGTTTACAATGTGTTTATAATTATTGAAAACAGTAAGTAAGATAAATACATAAACCGCTACGGAAACTAAAAACAGTAGTGCATGTCCATCCAGTGCTTCAACTATCGCTGCGTCAAACATCACATTGATTGGTTGTTTCGTTTTGACGTGACAGACGGATAAACTAAGAAACATACTTTCGCATTTATAATATTAGTATGGACTATTAGGCGCTGAGAGGGGAGTCTTGGGTTTTGTTTCTGAGAAATTTATTTATTATGTATTGTATAAGACATCTGATAATTATTTTTAAATCGCTGTTTTCAAAGATCCTGATATAAGATACCTGTTGTTGTATAAGATGTAGGTACCTAAATGGAGTTTAAATTAAGTTTAATTGGTAGTAATTTGAAATTTAAATTTGAAACATGAGGTTTACTTCAGCTAGTGCTAAAAGAGGATTCCGGTGACGAGATACTATTATGGCGATCATGATTGAACGCATTCTTGCCATTTCCAACACTCGATGGGTTCACGTACTGGCAACCTAACGTAGGCTTTTTAAGGATAACGGATTCTAGTTAAATCTCGTCATTTCCTTAGCATAATGAACAATATTATGAGGTCCACTAAGTGCACCTAATTGGCACCTGAAATAAGGTTGCCAACCAGGCGGGTCTTTCTTTTGATGCATAATTGGTGCTCGTAATTATCATGTAATGATTACTTTCAATAAGCTCAGGATTTTTTTTTAAATTTTTTCTATATGCGTCAGAGTACCAATTATAGTTGTAAAGTTTACGATACAGCTATATCAGATCAGATAACGTTTTGAAATGTAATTAATGTTTTTTTCAAATGAACTTGTACAGTGTGTATCAATTCCGGGTTCCCGAAAGGCGAACCTGCATTATGCGATTCAAAAGAGGTGCCAGCCCTGTCTGAGCAGCGAAGTGCTCGGTTTATGCGGCCGCATAATTACACATAATAGGCGACTTTTGCAACGCACGCGTACTCAGAATGTTTAACTCCTTGAGACAGAAGTTTTGAAAGAGTGCCTATATAATTATAAAATATAAGGTGTACATTAAATGATTAACTTAAATAATGTAATGGTCTTTTCCCGTTGGATCGTTAAAATGTTTTAATAATAGACAATTGCAGTTTGCGGCAAACTATAATTCCTGAAATTTGTTATGAGGTGCATAATTCGAAAGACCCTTCAGTGTACGGTTATATTTTCAAAACATGCAAGTGATATCATAAATGTACTACAATAGAAAGAGTGGACGCCTAATTAATTGTACCAGTGAGCAAAGAAATAATATTATCAATTGAATTGAAAGAAATGAGATGAAGCAGGCCCTTAGCTTGTTGAATGGCAGCGAGAAAAACGGCTAACGAGATGGCAGGCGGTCCATGTCAATTTTCTCGTTTATTATACGTGGATTGCATTTTATTTAAAACAATAGTGGACGTGGCCGGCATACAGCGAGCAGTCTTGTCGTTCTGCAAAAATCAATAGTTGGCTTAATCGCTCCCGTTAGTTTTATTGTAGGTACTTATCTGCGCTGCGTTTCTTGGCTCAGCTCGGCAAAGTAATTAAAAAGAAACAAGGGAAATGTTTTGGTACGACTTCGAATGGATTATAATATTACGACGTGTATTTTTGTTTGCCAAAAGTTAATTGGAGTCATATATATCCGCGTGGCTTGTAACATTTAAAAAATCCTGAATGTCACATTCATAATGACAATCGCCGCCATTATAATGTTCGTATACTTAAGCGACTACTATAACACTTATTTTACTTGAATTACCGATAAGTACTTATTGCCTAAATGTAACGTAACGCTACTGACATTAGACGTTAAACAGATTTAAGATTTGATTATCAAAAATCGATGGTGAGTGTGTACCTATATTGTTTATTGCAATGTAATTATTATAGGTATCTAATACAATAAAATTCAATGCAAGTATAAATCTTGGTATTACTGTTAAGCGTAACAGGGATTTCTGATAACAGACTTTGCGTAACAGGCTTCGTTGAACTTTTATTAATAATATTATCTCTTTCAAAATTAAAGACATCCATATGTTTCGTTTGATGTTAAGTATTGTTTGGTTTTTTTAAAGTCTCTATTCAAATAGTGATTTCCGTTATTATTGTCTTTTTAAGCCAAGTCCAAAGCTGTATTATTATTTTTATACAGCATGAATCATAGGTCGTATTTATAACCGATTTCAGCCGCGCGCCGAGAGATGTCTCTAGTAACAGCGTTCTCGTTATGTTAATTTAAATCGTCGCTAACAGGTGGCGTTTGTGATATTGTAGTTGTTTATCAATTTTCTTTTTTTATAACGACAAATACATTTATCATTTAATATTATTTCGTAAAGAATGAACATATAAACTGTTGCTTAATTTTGCTTACCTACATGTACGTAATTGAATTACTAACTTTTTTAAGATGTAATATTCAAAAAAATAAGAATACTTAATTTTTCTACTAATGAACACAGAGAGGTCAGGTTAATGACAACATTATAGTGAAAATTTAATTTAAGTAACATTTACTGTGCTGGTTAAAATACACAGTCTGAGATTTATGTTAGAATAAAAAGTTTTGCGTGGCAGAATTATTAACAGAACACTGAAATGTGTATCTTTCTAGAAGTACTGGAGTATCTCCTCATGTAGTGTAGTGGTAATTGCAGATACCTGAGTTTTCTTAGCAGTTATCATATCCATCGCGTTATTGACCTTAATCTTTATAATTTATGGTCATTCAGTACAGGCTACCATAAACGTTTTATTGACAGTCGTTATTTGAACCTGTGGATATAACCATTTCAATGCGCAAATTGCAATTCGTGTTAGTGTTTTATTTACACTACAATTTTGTATCTTTTTATATTATATGTTTATTTACAGGTCGAATAATCGAATTTTACATTACCTTTATATATGTAGATCGAAAAATCAATTTTTTGTGTAACTCTTGTTACGTTAATGTAATTATATATATTTTGTTGTTAAGGAAGAAAGTTTTTATATTATTTCATTATTTACGTACTTTGTTTATATCAATGTATCATATTACTGGAACAGGAAACTTTGTCACATGATAGGATAAAATACATTTATTTTTAAATACCTAGACGAGGTTAAGAGAGGGGGCACTGAAGAAAATGCTCGCGAGGAATCCTGTACACAAAGACTTCCCCATGATGGACTCTAAGACGTCGGAATTATGAAAGATTCGACGATGATACTTATGGACTTTGTGCTATGACAGCTACATAATTATGTATTTTATAAAAGTATGACAAAAAAGGTTTCAACCTACTATATAGAAATGTTCTTATATAAAGATTTAATAAAACTCCATTGGATATTACTTATCCGTAGAGATTTGTATTGCAAAAGCTTATGATTTTCCATTTAAAGGCGGCAACGAACACTACGCAGATACTGAGGTATTTCGATAAGCGATCGGCGCCGCAGTAATCACAGTTGTAAATATAGAACGTCAGTTGGAGCCGCGTGCTGCAATATTGTTGGTGTTTTTAAAGAATTTCATTGAAGGAAATTCTGTTCTGTGACTCGTTATAAACATACTTTACATATACACATTTGGCATTTACTTATCGTAATGAGAGAACGCATGTATTCGCGATACGAAGAAGGCAATGAATTTGTTGTTTACTAAATGCAGTAGGCATCTAGCGGCAAGATGGAGTGGCGGCGGCTCCCGGTGCAATCACTAGTGCAGTCACGTTTCCATTGTTCATGTGCGGTTGATAAAAAGCTCTCATAGAACTAATAATTAGTTTCAGAACCTACACAAGTTGGACTTGCAAAACAAGAAGCTTAATTAGCACTCATAAGCTCGCAAGATAAATTCGTGGAATACGCTTTACAATGCAGTGCATTGCCTATTTATATCAAGTTAATAATTTTTCTTTGCGCTCATATACACACGCGTACTTATTGTATTAAATTACTTAAAACAACTGTTATGTACACAACTAGAGATATGCTTCATTCCATTTGTTTCACTGATTACGCAGTATTTAAACTAATAATTTGATTGTTTGTTAAATTGAGTTTAATGTCGTAAACTTATAAAGTAAATCATACTTTATGTTATAATGAATAATGATGAATACCAAACCATTTATTAAAAAAAATACTACAGCAGAGGTTATTATTGTTTTATAATATACGGTGTTTTGATATAAAGCAACGAAGATCCTTTTTTTCGATTCACGGTTTTTTGAGACATTGTTGATAAGCTTTTATGACTGTACTATTACGATTTTGACAAATCTCTTTCACTGTATTTATACCTATTAATGACACTACACAACATGTAAGCGTAAGTAAAATTCGTTCAATGAAAAACAATCCTCGGTTGTGAATTTTAGAAGTAATAATAATGGAATCGGATAGTCGTTGCTGGTCGATACGCGATCACCCGTCCCCACTGGATGTGTTGTTGTTTATGGATGCCTGCACAGTTTGCAGCTAATTACTGGTACGTTTAAATGTCATTTATGAAGCTTACAACTATTAACTTAGCATAGAGTACATAGGTGTAGATATATTGAAGCTAACGATGGATGTAATGTAAGCATTATTCTTACCTCTTAATAATTGGTTACAGCAATATTCTTCAGGTATCCCAATTTATCTCCCATTGTGAGGGCAGACTTCAGCAGTCGATCTTTATTTGTTTGCAACGGCTTTAGAGCATGAAGAAATGTTTCTACTACTGAGGACTACGCTATAATTTTTCACCTTCGACAATCAGCAAGACGTAGGCACCCTTTGAAATTCCGTTACAGAGGAACTCCTCTACGTCTCCGCCCAGGAAATACAAGCGGGACTTAGATGTTTAGTAAAGTTATACATAGTACTTTCCACATTAGAATGCGACGTTTGAGTTACGTATGGTTGCGATTGTCACGTAGTAAATCATAAACGCGTCGGGTGCAAATTATGTTATGAACATACATATTGAATAATGAGTGGAGCTTAAATGTTATAGCAGTGTATGCGATTTCTGTCGTTTACATATCGTACACACGTTCCACAGTCCGACAGTCCGAGAGTGTGGGAGGTGCCATTTGTAACGTGAATCGAAGTGCGTGCGCTCGCGCTTGTTGCGTATCGAGCAGATCGGCGGAGTGATAGGTCTCCGTGCTCGCGACCAACATTTCTCTATGCATTTACTTATCCTCGCCCCGCCCTTCGCACTAATTTACTGCGGCATAAATCTTGGTACACGACTATTCTATCATGTCGCCGTTCGTCACCGCGGCAACGCACCATCTGAATACCGAACGTGATTCGGTTATTACAAGGTACTACACGGGCCACTTTGACGCATCATTAAATAAATTTATTTCATCAAGTAGTAATTCGATACGATTCAAATGTAAGTTCAATACGCTGTAAGCACGTAGCACTAACGGCCGCTGTAGAGGATTTGTTCTCTAAATACATTTTGTAAGATATAATTCGTTATATGTAAATATAGATGAATAATATAAATATATTAAAAACAAATGGATTATTATTATAGATATAAAGATTAAAATTCATGTAAATGTAAGTGTGTATGTGTAAATATTCGCCCATAAATTGTAATCACTCGTGGATAATTAGCAATGGCTTAAAGTGAAAAGAAATCTTGCTTACCTTGTATTAACAAGTAAATGAACTGCGCAAGAAGATCCGCTAAAAGTATTATCACCATAATGAGTCATTTATTGCATTTCATGAATGAACGACAAACAGTTATGATTATGCGTAAAATATTATCATGAGTGTAATGAGCTTATCTTAAAAATATTAAATTCGTGTTAAGAAATAAAAAAGTTACGACGAACTATAAGGAGCGTATTCGAAGAACAGGTTTCTAACGTAGAAATATTTACAGTCGTTTGTTAAAATATAACGCCAATGAATTTTGATAAGCTGGTGATGCTTAGCTTATTAAACTGTACTTCGCTAAATAGGTGTTAATATTAATATCGAAAGATATTATATTTATTTCTATAATAGTTTATATATATGACACTTACGCACTTTAATTATTTCAAATAAATTGGACCGATGTCATTATTCAGTGTAAAGTTTAGATAGTGCAGGTATTTACAGTTTTCAAAATGGTAAACGAAATCTAAACGATGGCGTTAAATATTGTTCAAATTACTTCTGTATCAGTTTTATCACTCTCTCACGGTCGAACTTCTCTAATGACCATCTCTATTTTAATTAGCTACAAAATAGAGCCTCTATAAATTTTACAGCAACAGTAGAGTCAATATGACGTCGCCGCAGACCAGGTGTAGACTTTTAATTTGTTTGTTGATATTATATTTTATAAAAAATGTAAGCGTGCATTTGTCCAATTTGGGAACAGTGTCATACATATATATATTATAATAGTAAAGTTTTAATTTCTAATTAAATGTTATATAAAATAGAAAAGACATAAGATCTGTAAAAATATCAATCCAACATCAAATACAATTATGAAATAAAAATACCTGATCGCTAGGATTAGAGTAGCGATTTATTCAAAAGATTTTATGTAGAGAGTTCATGATTTTAATTGCGGTAAATATCTGTAATAAGCAGTAATTTGTCGCGTTACATGTACACGACATCCAGCCGCGAGGAATGTTCCGTGGGAAGAGTGCAGTCCTCAGCGGCAGTAATTATAATAGTTATTAACAGCCTTACTTAGCTCTCCTGTCTCATAAGCATATTTTTTATGCAAGTACAGTCATTATATTCAGTTATAAAAGCCTCAAGTTTTAAAACTGAGCGATAGTTATTGTAACAAAAACTTTAAATGACCAACAAATCTATTTTAGACGCTTCAGCTTATACTTTACAATGGCAGATTATGGCTAGCAGATTAAACGTTTGATAGTAAAAACAAGTGCAGCAATTTCAGAACGGTCTTCAATTTTAAATCGCACACGAAGTATCAAAATGTCCAGTGTTGGTTTTATGTCAACAAAATACCAGGTTTCTCGGAAAACTTAGATGTCTGATATACGTGGAGCGTTATTTGCGTCGTGTGGCTCGACAATTTTCTTTGACCCTCGGTGCTCGGTCACTTTCATGGTTATAAATTACATAGTAAGAATACGTTAGTATCACTCTCGCATCAGTCCGTATAATACCGCGATAGCCATTACGGATATACCGTAGCATCTCTAAAGTACCTCGTAAACGTGTTACACGGCTACTAGAAATGTAATTTAGCAGTACTGAGAAAGAAATGATAACTATCTTCAGATGAATGAACCACTGTTAGTTCTTTGTTACTATACGTTTCTGTTTCAATCACTACCTGAACAGTTTGAGACTAGTTCGCAAAATATATTTTTGGGGATCCTTAACTTAGTTTTGAATATACCTACATGGCACATTCGTAGTCAGTGTTAATATTTAATGATTAATAATATTGTAGAAACTTGTGTCGTACTTTTTACCCCTAACGTCAATAATTTGAGTTAGTCCAAAAGTGTAATAAAGATATACAATAAATTCGTTTGAATCATTATGATCCCGAGCTGTATAACTGAACTTGTGCGAGAGTGACATTCGAGGTTGTCAGATTTAAGTCGCGTTCAAGGCGATAGTCTCTCTTTCGGATTGAACGAAAATGGCGATCGAGCTGGCATTTAAATGCCATGCATTTTTAAATACACTCGACGTACGCAATTAACAATTCAACTTCGATTACTTTGTCATAAACGCGCGCCTGTTTATCGACGGTGCCCGTTAGGAAGCTAGTTAAGAATTCATGGCACTATTAGCGTGTAATTAAACTTTATGATTTCTGTGGATATCACAAACATTAGCGGGAAAATAACTTACATTGTTTATGTGAAAGATATTTTAATTTCCATTATGCTTTAAGGTATCTAAAAGTATTCGTAGACGTGGTTGCCGTAATGTTAAAATCACTTTGCAAAATATGGGTGGGCCTTAGTATGATTCACGAACTTTCGTAATATGGGTCCTATATCATAAAAAATAATATTAAGTAAAATAATTAATAAGTATTTAGTAAAATGTGAAAAATCTTGACGTAATATTATTATTACGGTGTTACTACTGTACGTCTTGTCTAGCCATTCATTTTTCCTCATCAGATATTTTTTGGCAATTCGCAAAGAAAACAAAAGAATTTGTCGCTTTTTATAAGTATAAGGGAAACATGTTGCTAATTATATTATTTATAACATAGTAATATGTGAAGTGTTTCTCTGCTGCGGACAGGGCTTCAAGTGGATTTTTTTTTATATCGCGTCACAAGCCTTCGACAACGTTTAACGACTGTTATCTCACGACGACAACCGGTCTGACTGCTTAAAGCGAACACTAATACACTCGTGAAAATTTGCCACTAGAGGTCTCGGTTGCAAAGCCGGCCGCGGCTTGCGTTGTTTAAGTTCACAAATCAAATAATACAATACGATACAGCTGTCATATACTCGTAACAGAATACCAGTCGCACATAACTCTGATTAATTCGTAATGCACCTAGATCATTAATTTACCAGTGTTGTCAAAAGACAAAGCAGTGGGATTTTTGAAAGTGTTAGGTTCAAAAATATACAGCACGGTTCAATAGCTAACGTTAGCTACTGAAATATCTGTTAATTTTATACAAATCTGCTACTAATACCATTATTGGTGTTAGTTGACGGAACTATAATTATTTTATTTTTATTTTTGCATGTATGTTCTAAGCACTACAATTGCAGTCAGTAATATCCTATCCTATCTCTCTCTCTCTTTCTTAGCCAATAAAACATCGATATGGCTGTAAAAACGCCTCGTCGAAAGACCTATAACATGATGAACATAATAGGCAGGATTTAAATAGGGATTGAAAGCAATATGAAAAAAAAACACTCGTACTATAATAAAGGTGTATTTCTTAGCTTTTTGTTATAAAAAAACAAACATGCTTGGGCCTTTTGCAAAATCAATAGTATGAGGTTTAAATAAGCTTGTTTCAAAATACGCCGATTTTTCAACAAGGATTATATAAGCAAGTATTTAATTTCCTGGTTGAAATTCCTGACAATATTACACCATCACGCCAGGCCCTTGACGGGGTAACGTTAAAGGTCTGCGAATTTGACGATCTTATGACTATGAGATTTTTCTTATAGCATCAGCTAGCAGAGTATAAAAATATTCTCAAATATTTATTGATTTACCTGACTGAACTAACCAATATCTTTTGAAATAATATCATGGTTATACAGCACAAAAAAGATATGAAAAGATATTTAAGTTGATCTGTAACAATGTAGTCAGTATTAACAACTTGGTTTTAAATATATTTTTCTTTTCATTAATACAAATGCTACTATGATCATGTAAGACGGAAAATTAAAATAAATTTATGCGCTGTTAGGTCGTGGCTTTGATCGCCTATA
>DWQT01004748.1:0-10941 GCA_018244895.1 Myscelus amystis hages
GCAACTCGGAGTCCTACCCTATACCGTGAAAATTTCCTTCTATAAATGGCATATTTACATTTATATACTAAATTTCTACTTATTGCCATCATGAAATTCTGAATTGTAACGCATGCGAAGCCGCGGGCAAAAGCTAGTTATACATGTAAACCTTCCTCTTGAATCACTCTATCTGTTAAAAACAACGCATCAAATCCGTTGCGTAGTTTTAAAGATTTAAGCATACAAAGGGACATAGGAACAGATAAAGTAACTTTTTTTATACTATGTAGTTATTGCCTTAATTGATTTGAGATTAATACTGATTAGAGGCAGAAAATGTCTAGATAAATTTTCAGATCAGTCAAGGCTCAAAGGCGGGGTTTTCAGCTGTGAGAAGCGTGGGGAACAAGGAAGTTCCTATGACGTTTCACTCATGACTAGATATATATTACATTGAAACGATTTTTATTTAAATACAAATGTACAGCTTTTCAGTTCCTCAGTGTAAGAAATACTAAATAGCTGCGGATATCCCACAACAAAATCAGTCAGAACTGAAGTTGTTAATATTTTTAATTTCTTTCTGCTTCCTAAAGTTACCGCTACCTTCCGATTCCCAGGATAACCGAAAGACGATTTTTTTGATCTTTTATCTTTTCCTAAACCGTTAGGCCAAAGGCATCTAAAAAACGGCAGCCTTAACCTAAAAACGGGCATCTCATCGACGATTTACATTCACATGCCACTGCAGTAACGTATTGACGTCTGTCAATCTGCTGACGAATGCAAATCCTGAATTTAAATCCCGTCGCATTGCTCTCAAAGGGATTTAAGTCGTATTAGAAGGAACTAAAGTTCTTATTACATTAATTCGTTGGGTAAGATTCGAATACTCAGTTATTGTTGCCACAGACGAGTTTATGCTTTGTGACGCAAGCACGAAGGCTTCCTTTGGTTCATTGCTGAAGAATTGTCCGAGTATGTTAAGAGAATAACACTTTCAAAACATAATCTGTCATTTATTTCTATGAAGATAAGGTTGAATTTTCAATGTTGAATAGACTAAGTAGAAATATGGTAAATAGACAGTGCGATTTATAGCAGAGTATAATTGTGTCCGTCTGCCTGTCTGTCCCAGATTGAAATGCAGCTTGAAGGCTGGATGTTTTGTATGGATGGACTGACAGTTATGTTCGTACGTTTTATAGCGTTTTTAGTATTGCATTAAGTAAAAGGAAAATGACGCAAAATTGTTAAAAGAATGTTCGCTTACAAAACCGTTAAATGCAAAGCGGGTACTGATTTCGTGAATATTTTCCTAAATTTGAATAGTTTGTTCATACTTCGTAGCTGTTAATGAATATTCAGATAATATAATAATTTTTTACACTATGTTCATTTTGTTACAATGTTTCGATACGTTGTTTTGTGATACATCATAACATGTTACCAGTTCTATTTGTTCAATCCAATTATGAGATGCGTAAATATTTTCATATCAAGCAAATCGTTACGCGAAATTAGCATATATAATAACACCAGAAGAATCCCCAATGGTTTGTCAGTTTTGAAGAATATCTCTTTCTTAGAAGAAATACAAAAATATTTATTATAATAATTGCCATTATCATTTATCATTCAGCAACTGTCTTTTAGATATTGCGATACAGAAGTAGTTCAAGGACAAAAAGACAAACATCATTTATGAGCATATTACTCTTACTTACGAGTACTAAAGCCAATAGATTGTACCAATAAAGATACCACTAAATATTTACATTCAAATAATGTTATGTATACTGCGACTTAAATCCAATCCATTCATTGCATTGTTTTGGTATTTAAAATTTAATTATATAAAGAATAATTATAGTTTACTTAGGTAAATATAATATACATTTAATTTGATAATTTTTGATTTGATATTATAAACTTAATTTGGTATTATAAATTTCAAATAACAATATAATTTTATTTTCATAATATAAATTTTATTTAATAACAAAAAATATGTAATACAGTAAATGTTTTTGTGAATGTAGGAAAAATTAAAAATGATTTAATAATATTTATTGAGTATAAAAATTTCAGTTTCATTTGAATCATAGTTTTATAATAATACAAATCTCGTTATATTTTGCCTATGTATGTAAGTCCGATATGGTCTAGTGGCTAGGATACCTGGCTCTCACCCAGGAGGCTCGGGTTCGATTCCCGGTATCGGAAGAAATCTTTTATTTTATTATTTTTTGCTAAAATTTTCTTCTAATTTCTTATTACATTTCTAAAGTATTTGTATTTGAATATTAATTATTTTTTAATTAAATTTTTTGTTTTTTTTAAACGTACCAGAAAAAATACATTTAACGGGAGAGTCCCATAACCCCCCGGTTTATAATATGTAAAACGCGATAAATTCGGTAGCTTTAAATTCGTGCACAGTGCATCTGTTTCCAACAAAAAGTCTAATAATAATTTCCACTCCGATAGAGCTATAAACATGTTGAATTTCATCATTCATAAAGACAGCGGGTAACAATGAGCTATTTATTTCCCATTGTAGTATCACAATGGATGTAGTCAATAAGACAGAGGCAGATATACGAGATGTGTTCATAGAAGATTAGATGCGGCGCGTCAAACGTTAAGCGGATTTATTATTAAGGATATTTCACACGCGAAGAACAGGCGTGTTAAGGGAATTATAACTTTACAAGTAAAAGAATAAGAGTTTATATGTAAAAGTATAGTTAGAAATCAGGAGTGAGCAAACGATGCTTAATTTATCAAGATTAAGTTTTCATATTTAGCGAACGGTTCCTATTAAGCTTATCGAAAGGGCTAAGTGGTGATTCGAAAATATGGTACGTAATTAAATCGCGCTAACATCAAAACAGTGATTGCGCAGAGCAACAAAAAACGAAAACATAAAGCAATTACACACTTAATTTATAGACGTGAATTACACAAAAAAATGTAACAATTTCAGACATCAAAGGAAACCACACAAAACGATTAAATGGCGGAACATAGCTGTTTTCAAAATTACTTCGCCGCCGGCATCCACAAATTATTATTTGACAAGGGACGTTAACAGTTCAGCAAACAACAATAACGAATGGCTAATTGAAACAGGAAACACAAAAAGCAAAATTTTAAACGCGTATTTTCGGACGAACCCTCTATTATCCAAACTTAATCCCCTGGATGTTTACGAAGCGGTCAAATTTCGTCTTCAGCGGTCCCTTTGAACACTCTCGTATTATTTTCATTATGTTCGGGAAGCTTAGGAACCGTGTTATTGTTATTCTATCTTTGAGGTGTGGCAGCAGTTTTTGTTTGCTCTCAGCCGTAATTTATTTGGGACCTTCTTGTTTTGCCCGGCGTTACGTATAATCTTCTCTGGCTGTCAAGATGTGCCGCCTGCGATGAATAAAATGCGCTCGCCTACCGAAATCTTTAGAGTGTGCATAGGAATAATTTTCGTATCGCTTTGTTGCATCTTAATCTCCGATTTCAATAGCTTAGAACTATTGTTAAAGAATATTGTAATATTTCGTGCTCTTGTTCAAATCTGAATGCAACAGTTGCGGTTTGCAGAACGAGTTACATTTCTTTGTGTAATAACGTTACTAAAATTTCAATGATTTCACTTTTAACTTTTATTTTTACCGACTTCTTCTCTTTTCACTTTTTAAATGCTGCTTATAAATGTTACTGTTTTAAAATATTATTTATCCTTATGATAGTCGTACTTTCTACCGCTCGCATCAACATAATGTGTTCTTGCATGAAGTAACTAATTAAATCAATCATTCACTATCAGTAAAGGAAGCGATTCGAATTCCACATCCACGCCAAGAGATCAACCAGTTTGTTATTTATGTCATCTCTTCCAGCGATTCGCATTACATTCACGTTGCCCGCCTTATGAACGGATGATTGATTTACGCCTTCCGTTTTCTAGTTTATAATCGGCTAGTCAGCGCCCGTGACTCTGTTTGCACTGAATCCAACATATGTAAGCAATTAATAGATGCGACGAAATAGTGTAAGAGAAAACTATCAATACTCGTTCTACCTATTTCCTATCGTAAGGTCGAAACCGTTGTCGAAGACTTCATAATGTCTTCTCAATATATCCCTAATATGCTAAGATTTTATTTGTCTCAGAAATATACACAAATAGGCCTGGTTCTAATAGTAATATGCGTCATTTAGTTTTAACGTGTTTGCAGCTCGATTTTAATTAAACAAGGGCTGAAAACTTAATAAGTGTCTTCAGATGCACTACTTAGAACTTTTTAGCTGTAGGCGTATTGTTATTTTCATAATTATGTATTTCTGTTAGATACACATGTAATTAATTAACTTTGACTTCTTCTAAGTATACCTTGTAATACCAAAAGTTGTCAACAAGTTAGTTATTCTCGATAGTAACATTAACGGACAGACAGGGAGATTTCATAATAGGTATGGTTTAGCACGAATTGATTAATGGCTGCTAAGAACAGGTGTCAGTTTATACGGAACCAACGTGACCAGAACTAACTGTATATAGAAATGTGGTATTAGACTCACGAAGTCGCTGATCCATTATTGCTAAGGTCAATTGTTTCTGATTTGTAATTGACAGCCGTTTGATTGATTGTGTGAACTTTAAAGTGTTAAGCGTTTATTATTAACATTGTGTTCAAAGTTTTTGTGATTACATTTCCTTTTAAATCGCTCATAACTTCCTGGATAAGTACTAAGATTAGATTTCAAGGTATCTTAATCTGTATTTTGGAATCTGTTTAATGTAAAGAAATCTTGCTTTAATTTTTCAATATAGTTATTTTATTTTTGAATATCTAACTCGTACATTTTATTACACATCTGTGAAGTCTGATTGAAGTATGTTTAGTGTTTAGTGGTAATTATCTATTTCCCGATACAGTGATATTATCAAGTAATTTAATGAAATCTGTCCTAATTTCTTTGAGTTTATAATAAATACCAACCAGTCTCGCTGTAACTCCACTCCACGACTTTTCTATTCTTTAACGTCTGACTCGACGGCTACCGGTTTTTAGCTTCTGATTGACGGCTGTCGGCTTTGCTTACATGCCTGCAATGTTAAAAGCACCGTCAGTATGATCCTTGTGACCTATAAATAAAGCTGCTTTTACTTTGATTTGATCGCAACCGCACGTTTTGATGTCGGCATTCGTTGCGGCGCCGGTCGACATGGCTCGATCTTGAGTATCATCCACTTATTCTAGCTGTTGCTACGTATAAAACACATCGTGCAATCAATTTTCAACACTATTATTATATTAATAGATATCACGGGTGTCGTCTTCGTGAGTTGCATTATTATCTGTACGGTATTCTATTCGATTTTAATCATAATCGTAACTTTAACGATCTCAGTGCGAGAGCGTTTCTAGACCCTTCGTAGATTGTTTAACGTTTCGTTGCGTAGTAACTATGTGGTTAAGACTATTTGGATTACTTTTAACGATACGTCATTAGGCACTGTTTCTAGCTCATTGAACTTAAGCAGTTAAGAATATGACTATTAACTATCACTGCAATCATGATAAGAAACTTCTTTTTAATCGATGCATGTGTTGCATTGTATGCCTTGGGTTATCGTCACAAGTTAACCGTTTCACGTTCCATTGTAAGGCGGTTTTAGCGTCTTAACTCATAGCTGATGATAGCTTCTGAAAATTTTCTCATCCACCCATCACAAGTGAGATTAGTTATTCACGAATTGCCTACTGAACAATCTAGGTCATGTGCGATTCGGAACTGCATTAAAGCAACAAGTAGGTATTTCACATAGCATGTAATAAACAATCGACTTCAGGTTTCCCTATACAGACGTCAATTGTCATTTTTTAAACACATGGTTAAGTTAGGCATATCACTCATTGTTATTTAAATGCCAAATTGCTGGTAGTTTGTGACATTTAAAACAAACTCTAAATATAATTTCGTGTTTATCAGCGCTAACGCGAGTAGTGCATAGAACAATTCATAATCATTCATCAAATATGAAATATCAGTTGCAATCTGTTGACGAGTCCAAGTAACTAGCGAATCAATTATTGCACAGTCCTGTTTTCAAGGGTTATTGTTAGCTTGAAGCAAAATGAAATTTCCAAAATCATTAAAAAATACACGAAAATGTACCACATGGTTTAAAATGTACGAAAATGAAACTATCAATTGAAATCATCAAGAAACAATCTATTTTGATGCTGTCATTATATGTATATATTGAAGACTATAAGGCAATACAAATATATGTAAAGGTGTGTAAACACATTGAACGTGTGAAGTGGCTAAGATCATTTCGCGTAATATCCTTAATTTCGCTCACAGCTTATTACTGAACCACCTGTATTCATTCCCCCGAGCGTGTTCATCTACGACGGCGCGGACAATTTGTCTCCGCCGCATCTAAATATTCCCCATTGTCTTTGAGTAATTTCGTTAATAAATTCCACCAGTCAAAACCTTGAGTCTTGAGCAATCTCCTTTGTTTATCAATCGGGCATGATGATTTATTCGCGGTTCGTGCATATCGCTACGGAGTTATGGACTTAAACGCTGTAGGTAATCATAATTTTATCTGAAGCTTTGAACTGATGAAATGTGAAGAGGCTGGGAGACCCTTAGATCAACCTAAATAGCAAATTATAGACCTCTCTGTTAAATACATCGTCTTAAATTTGTACGTACAATGAATATTTATTGTAAGTAATAATGAAATAGGTATTCCAGTAGTGCCAGTCATTTCGATAATAGGTTCTACCGTTAGTTGTATTGAAATGAAACTATATAACTGTATAAACGATATGGTAAAAAAAAGTCTATTCAATAGCAAAAAAACTAATTATGGAGACTGTGTAACAAAAGCTATTATTTCTAGTTAATTTGAAGCACAAGACAAGCAAGCAGAATTGAACGAAGGGAGCGAGATAGCTAAAACAAACGATGTTAATTATTCATCATTAGGCGATATGGGTCGACTCTGATGTATGGCGGTCGGCAGTCATTTATCATACACGGCTTTGTATCGCTTACTCTCAATTGTCGACTATTGTGAATATATCAAACAATTGTTCTCCGTGACCGAGTGTATCTGGAACTGGCTTAATGGCTTCCCATTTGTCAATCTTAATGGCGCAGTGAAAAATGCGAAGTTGTTTCTGAAATTGATGGCACCGTGAAGAGAAATGTGACGTGCAATCATGATGATGCGATGACTTTTTATGGTAATGTTGATACCAACGGGCATGAAATGCGTTTGATGGTAAACGTTTATTGCAGCTCGCAGGCATGCGGGACGTAGACAATGTGAAAATATTTAATTTCCATTCAAAATGGATTATAAAAAGTTATAACACTAAAGTACATAGAAAGTAAACAAATAAAAATAAAAATAAAGTAAGACAATAAAAATATTAGCAGAGAAACAACCGTAATAAGTACTCGAGTTTTTGCAGATAACTATCATACAAAACTAGAATTAATATTGCAACAAAGAGTTAACGTGAATGGAGCGAATAAGGGCCTAAATGACAAATGGCTGTAAAAGTTGAGAGGTAAATGATGCGTGTAAATAGAGAAATAATCGCATGAGACCAAGAACACTTATTATGCAAAAACGACTCCTTTCTATTAAGGCAAATAGTAAATGTTAAAATGTACTCATTATGAATTCTCATGCGCTTGTATTTATTAAATACGACTGCTCGCATTTTAAATTAATGTCAACGAATCTTCGTTTTTGCTTAACAATCATTAATGAGGTTTCCTTAACAGTATCACGTTCAGATGTCATTATTGATGCATATTATCATTAGGAACGTCGTATATTTCATTTTGTTTCACAAAAAAAAGCTCACGACGTAGTAAATAAGCATTCGCGGGCCGCAGCTGTCAACTTATCTCTCAAATGACGTGGGACTTAACTAGTTTTAATGATTAAACGTGTAAAAAAATCCCCACAGAATCGCTCGTTATGTTCCCCCGCATCAAAAACTGTCCGTTTAATTGACAGCTCATAACAACTGACACGACATCGAGATATATTTGAATGTAAAATAAAATTAATTATACAATCAATCAGACGACATGTCACGGCCCAAAGGTGTTGCTTTTCGCGCGGCCAAATGCCAATCAACTTATAAAATGCTCAACGGAGCGGGAAGCGCCATCGAAACAAAAGGTCGTAAATAACAATCTAACGCTCAGTATTTTGAACTTTGACATGTGAAACGTAAAGTAGATTATCGTAACAATTAATACCATCGCTTATAACGCTTGCGTCGTCGGTGCTGTCGGTAGTTTAACAACCCGATTTGCCACACTTTAATCGTGCGGTCAATAAGACTGGGCCGGCTCAAGGTGAGAACGGCCGGAGTCAAAAGGCACGATTTGCAAGGAGAAATTTTTATGTGCGCTCTGTCATTTCACGCGCATTTAACGTTAATTCGCCGGTTTCTCGTGGCTTAAGCGTGTTTCGGCGTAAAAGGAAAGCGATTACTGCGCGAATCGAATTTCGTTAAATTGTTCATTAGAATCGCATTACAGGCGTCTGTAATTGTTTAAGTCAAACGGGTTTGGTTAAGATGTTGAAAATTATTTCATTTTCTAAACCCTTATATTATGTATTTTAGTCTTATTTCTGGTATTTATTTTTTCGACACGCACATCTTGAATTTGTTCAATACATTAATGAATAACCCCTTATACGCTAGCTTAGATTCTAGATACCTCACTTAAGATGAGTAAAACTCAAGAATATTTGTAAAAAAATGTTCACAACCGACATAATTGATCGATAAATAGAACAAATCAATCGGTCAGGTCTATAAGCACCTTTACGGTACATTTATAGTGAAGATAAATGTAGCAACACATCTGCCGAATAAAACAAATCTCTGTTAATTCCAAAAAAATTAAGAAATCACAAAAACTGCATTTCTAGGAGTTGGTTTAGCTATAGCTTTATAAATTAAATTGTACATATAAATACAAAGTACCTATGTACTTTTAGTTAAATTGTACATATTATATAGCTTTTATACATTAAATTGTACATATTGGTTCTATATATGTACCTATTAAAATGTACCTACATATTTTTATTCATACTTTAATTAGAATCATTGTGTTAATTATAAAATTGGAAACAATGTAAACATGTTTTATAATGTTTCTTGTTTTATTCTGTGTCTTTTCTTTAATTTACGTACGAAACGTAAAAAAAAATATAGAAAATATGCATTACGTTTTAAAAAATATTCAGTTTATAAAAGACTTTGAAATGTAGAAAAGTTCAGAAGTAACAAAATGACGTAATCGCCGAGAGCAAAGTAGGATAACTGTCGAAGTCAAAACACACAGACAGACGTAAATAGCGCGAAAAAAGTTGTTTTCTTGGCAACGTCACGGAAACCATAGATTAATCACCATTATTTTTCACAAATAAATCACTGCTCACATTACCCGCGAGTAACGAGATCGTTGCTATATTTCAGACGCGATATATTTGAAAGCAACAGACGTCGAAAATGAAATATGAAAAACCAAATTTTAAAAATGAGCCTTAATAGACATAAGTATAACAATTATAATTAAATTAAAAAAGTATCTCAAAATGTTGAGCGTTGCAAAACCATTTAATCTTGGGCTACCAATGCGAAATGGGCATGATTCATCATTAATATCATTGTGATTATCATCAACATTGGTAGTGACAAACTATGGATTCATTAAACTCGTAGAACCGAATCATTTTGGTCAGACAAGGGGTTACCTGACCAGTAAAAACATGAAGATAATCAAGCGCATTAATTACTTATTACTAATTGCATCATTTGTTATCTGCTATTAAAAATTTCATAAGCCGCCGTCGTTAATTAATCACTGCGATTAATCAATATGTACAACGCTTAACGACATCTAAGAAAGAATTGTTTAATTAATTGTAAAATAACTATCGAAGCAGAAAAAATTGGTATTTTCTTTACACCACTATATTTTAGTATTAGTAAAATCTTATATTATAATTATTTTCAATATTAATTATTTTTTGCAATATAATCTGTTTTTCAATAGCAATATAATCATTTTTTGATAATAACCTGCAAATGAGTGCACACCATTTTATTTAAATTCTAAATAAATTAATCATATTTGCATTTCAAATTAATAAAAACAGTAAACTTTTTTTTAACCGTGTCATTATTTGGGGAACATCTGTTTCATATAATGATTACTAACAACTGAACCAAAGCAAGGACCACTCAAAGCAAGAAATATGATTTAAAATGACTAGCTTTTAATATACTCTATGCTGGTAAAAGGCAGGTATCTATTAATGATAATGATTAATTTAAAATATTTCATGCAACATTCATAAAATTTATATTACAAAAGTAGTTTCTAGTATATACATATATTTAAATTTAATTTGCTACAAATTACATTCGTTAATTACAATTCAACTTTTGAAATGTATAAAGACTCCCATAGACGGGACTTGTCGTTACGATCTGTTGTTTCAACTTGCTTGTACCGACCAAATGTCGGTACAATGCGGGATAATATTCCAATAGAATTAATTGTCATATTCAATACATCATAATATAACAATTGTATAAAAATCTATATTGCAGCTCATAAGGGATTTTTTATTTATGAAAAGTAATCAAACTGGTCACCTGTCACCACCCTTGAAAAAGACTATTTCAGATTAAACAGCTTTGGTGTAAAATTAGTTTATATCGAATTGATTCTATGATTGAAAAAATAAGAAAAGGCCAGTAGACTCAGAACTAATTAATATACCTAATGTTACAATTATACTATTTCAGTTTTTGCATTTTGCTTTATAACAGTATGATAATAGGAATATCGATATCATTTCCATTTACAACCACATCTATGTATGTA